>CM045767.1:8673539-8859942 GCA_025200525.1 Camellia lanceoleosa | reverse complement strand
TTTGGCCAATGCTTTGCCTCAATATACCTAGTTCCTTCCTAAGCTTAACTTTACTAAACTTTCGTGATCAAATTACCAATTAGATAAATCTTAAGATGGGATATGAATTTCATTTTTGGATGGTACAAGGTAAACACCTTTAGGTGTGGCATTTACTTATTCTCCTTGATGCTATTAGTTATCTCTACACCTTTGCTGTTTAAATCGCTGGTTATTAGTTCTCTGACGGTGATTGCAGGCATTGGAGACAGCAGCGTGCGTCTTGACTTACAAAAGAATTAGGCCAATTTTTTCAATTTTTTCCTGGTCAAGTAAATAAAGAACTTCCCTGACTGCCATTTCAATATTCCTTTTTTAAAATGATAACATAATGTAAATCATTGCATTTTTTCAGGTTGGCCAGGTGTTGAAGGGCACAATCCTAGTGGACATTGTACATCAAAAATTATGATTATACTCCTTGTCGGGTTACGCGATGAGAATCCTCATCCTACAAAGAAACAAGTTGTTGATCAGGAGTTTCAATTAACCAAAATCCATCTCATGTGCTTTGTAGGCTGTCAATGGTCTGTGTAATGGCGTTCCACATCTACGTAAAAGCAATGAGTTTGGATTGTTCTAATGGCTATCCATCACTAATAAGTGTGAATTCTATTTTGGTAGATTTCTTTCTACTTATAACCAAGTTAAGATTGCCAGTGTTTGGATGATTGTAGTGAGTCCCAATAAGCAATGAAATATGGATGTGGGAATTGATATAATGTTGACACAATAGGGTTTAACTGATTGGAAAGCTGATTACAATTTTGATTCTCATCCCACATGAGGCTAAACATGGTACTATACATGAAGTTTAGCTACTGGAAATTTCATATCATGAAAAAAAAAGGTATTAACTTCCCACTTTGAGCATGCAACCCATATTGGGATTTGGGCAGATAGTCTCATAGCAGTGTTATTACTTGAAATCCAAAGCCATTGGTTGGAATATGCCATGTCTAATATTAGGTTAAGTTTGGTAATCTTTTTTAATTTTCTTTATACTAATATGGCATTTGTCATGTCTTTGGAATCTTAAACAGGTGTGTAGGTCCTTTTACCTGGCCTGACAACTTGTTCTTTGAACCTCTAACTGAGCTGCTAGCATATGCCGTAGAAAGCAGCCTCAGTTGGCACTTTTTATTGAGTAGACCCACCATTTTTCATATCAATAATCTTGTAAATTATGTCTGCATTGATAAATGACTTGAGAAGTTGGATTTTTATGTTTGGCAGCTGGGACCATTTATTCTGAACATCAGAGATTAGAAAGACGTAAACAGGACCTTTATTGATATTTAGTCTTGAAATCCCCTTAGGAAGTATCTATCTATCTACACTAGATAACTTTTGCTGTTTGGGAAGATTTTATCTTTCTTTTTTGCACCAATTTTTTTCCCCAATGGTTTGCAGCTTCAAGATTATGTGGAATATGGGTTCTGCTGCCGTGCGTGTGATTCTGCGTGCCATCTATACGGGGCGCATAAAATCATGACTTTGTTTTCCCTCAGGTAATTTTATTGCTAAATTAATTTATATAATATCTTTATTTTTCTGATAGTTAACAAGAAGTGAGATCATAATTAAGTAATAATTTCTAGATTAATGTTGTTTGGCTTTGATTCTGCAGTCTGCTGATATTCAGCAAGCGATCTCAAACATCAGGTATGCATGATTCTACAAGACTAGGGAAGCCCACCTTTGAAGTGGTTGCTAGATCCAGATCATTTTAGTTTGCGAGTCTCACAAGTCACAATTTTAAAAATTACATTGTCTTGCAGATAACCAGTCTTTAAATCCAGGATTTTAGTGCAAATGAGGTAATCACTAATTGCTTTTTATTTCTTAAATTATGATTGTTAGTACTTCTGGGCATTAATTTTCATGTTTGTGTATTATTGCTCTCAAGATTCTTCAAATGCATTGATGAGATGAAATTTTTTTTGCATTATATTATTCTCATACCACAAAAGGCTTGAAACAGTACTTTAGGGTAAAACACACTTCTAGTGTAGGGCACCCCTAAACTTTGAAATTAGTCACAATTTGGAAAAATAACATGGAATTAGAAGGAATCTAGTTAAGGTTCTCCCAAGGGAATATGTTTGTCATTATTATTTTAAATTCTATAGCTGCAATGGTTTGAAGCATTTTGGAGTTAAACACATGTTGGGTCTAATAGTTTTCAATCACATTTTTGGGTTTCTAAGGTCCAGAAGCTAGGGTTTGTGCAGTGGATATTCTCCAAGCAACTTAGGAGAGGAGATCTCACGGAATCCATCTGGGGATCCAAGCAGCATGAATAGACTTCTGCAAATCATCTACTTTAGCCAGCATGAGCATGTTTTTCTTTTATTCTCTTAGTAATGGAAATTTCTGTACTTGATATTGTGTTAGAAGATTAAACCAATTCAAAAGACGGTTACTTTTTGAAAAGCAGTTTCTATCCTCTATACCCATTCCATGGAAGATACTCCCGTGGATTTTCTCTTGCTCCAGAGGCTCTTCAGATCCCTTGTAATCCAGATGTCTTTAATCCTATCCTCTGACTTGGCTCATTTAAGTGAAGGTATATGATAGTTCTAGTTATATTAGAGAGTAATGATGGATTTATGAAACATGAATAGTTATACAGAATGATGTGTCAAAATGATATTCATTCATTT
This sequence comes from Camellia lanceoleosa, assembly GCA_025200525.1. Lineage (NCBI taxonomy): Eukaryota > Viridiplantae > Streptophyta > Magnoliopsida > Ericales > Theaceae > Camellia > Camellia lanceoleosa. The sequence goes on along the minus strand of CM045767.1, from coordinate 8,857,237 downwards.
TCAAATCTAAAAGACTCATGAAAGTGACTTGTTACATTTCAAAACTGCCATTGACACGTCATTCTAGTGAACTTTTTGTCACGTAAATTCTGCTTGCAAATCAGTGTTATTTCTTATCTAGTTTAGAGCAAATTGTATGAATGAAATTTAACTCTTCATCTCCTATGTGGACAGGTGTTGTCAATTGGGGATAAAAATGGCGAGGAGAAACAGCGAAGTGCATTTGTGTTAATCGAAGGAAGACTGGCTAGGGGCGAGAAAGGCGGGTTTCTTCGTGGAGCTTAACTTCTGAGGGGAAGCCTGATTCAACCAGTGCTTCAGTTATAAGCATATAGACCTTTAAACTACCGTGATGTAGTGATTCAACCAGTGCTTCAAAAAAAAAGTAAACCCTAAACTTATAGAGGCTTGCGATTTGCCAGAGATGATATCAGTTTGTTTGGAAGCAAAAAATGGACACCAAATTCTAACAATGGAGGAAGCTAAAGCAATTCATAAGAAGACTGTTTAGGAGTGCTGTCATGTAGTACTAGTTTCACATCACAATTAAGGGTGATGTTACTAACATGATGTTTCTATTAATGTATTATTATTGTCTTTTCAAGGTGGCAATGATTTAAGCTCTACCAACCAAAAAAAAGGAAAAGGAAAAGAAAAGAAAAGTCGTTTTGGTTGTGTGTTTTGTTTTCTTTATTTTTGCTTTTTCATGTTTTAAGAAATATAAGCAATGAAAAGTTTGACAATCATTTTTATTTTGTAATGAAAATAAATTGTTATTTTTTAAAGGGCAAATGCTAATAGATGTCATGTCTTTTGTGGCAATTGTCTTGAAATAGGTAAAAAATGTTTAAAAAAATAATATTTTGAATTCAGCTAAATAAAAAAGAAAGAAGTTTTTGATTTCAATAAGCCTCTTATTTTTTGTCTTTTTTCTTGTGGCTAAGTTTGGGAAGTCTAAAAAGTTAAAAAGTTACTCTCAAAATTAAAAGTTATCACTATTTATCAAAAGTCAACAATTATAAATTTGCATCAACTTCCAATACTAATTTTTTCTTTTTACACATTAATTTATATAATTTTTAGGAAAAATGCCTAAGTAGCTCGATTTCTTTTAAGGCTCGAGTTTGGCATTGAGTGGTTTTGGGGCATTTTTTTTTTTTTCTTTATTTCTTTCCCCTCCATTCGAACACATTTAAATAAAGCAGAGGGAAGAGAAGAAGGTCGCCATTGCCTGCCTGCGCCCAAATTGGCTTGACCGTCGCGCCCGGCCGTCATTAATGTCTAGCCAATTGTCGCTTGACCAATCATTACTTAGATCTCCAGAAGCCGTCGTCCAGCTCCGTCGTCGCGGCATTCTCCAGTTTCAAATTTCCTCACGGCTCCTTCTCCAAATTTCTGTCTCCTTCGATCATCAAGAAGAAATTCTCTTCCTCCTCTCCTTCCTCCTTCCGCCCCGCCTCCTCCTCCTTCCCTGTGAATATGCCCCCTCCAGTGCCTCCTCCTTCCCCTCCCCTCCTCCTCCTCCTCCTCCTCCTCCTCCTTCTCATTCTTCTGCTTCTGGTTTTGCTTCCCGAGCTTTCTCCTTTTCAAGCTTTTCGAGGCCGAAGTAGCTTTCGAAATATTGCGTATCAACTCTGCGATTTTTTAAGAAAATGTCTCGTCAGCTCAAATTTTGTGGCTCAGGTAAGTTGTTCAAATGGCCAAAACGACGTCGTTTAGCTGGCATTTTTATATTATTACAATAATATTCAAAAGCGACGTCAAGTTTTGACCATTTGAAACCACTTTCTTTTGAGCCACAAAATTTGAGCAGACTGCTATCAGATTTTTTAATACATATTTTTTATAAAAGTTAAAAAAGTTAACCCAAATATTTATATTTTTCTAACCTCCAACTTTTTAGTCTAAAAAGACCAAAAAGTGTATTTATTTAGGACACTCCCAAATAACTCTAACTCTTACATTTAGAATTCTTTTTTCAAAAAATAGGTGTTTACATGAAAAAAATAAAAATAAATAAATAATAAGTTAAAAAGTAATTTTCAGAATAGTTTGCCCAACAAATTTTTTTTTATTTTTGCTTTTTTTCTAAACTTAATTATAAATAAAAACATGAAATCATAATCAAATTTGGCAGTTGTAATCTAGGTCATTATTGAGGGATTGGGTATTTTATTTTAATTTAATTGGTGGTTAAATTTGTGGTTGGTTTAGTTGCTCCACCCATCCTATTTCTTCCAATCCAAAAATAGGAATATGCTGAGGAATATGATTTGTATTACAAAGCTCTTCTTTGAAAAAAAACATCTACTGTAAAAAGTTATCCCTATCGTTTAAAAAATTTATATTAATTGTGTGCTTAATGAATAGTAAAAATTAAATGAACATATAACTTTAAAGACAAAAATAATAATGAATAAATTATAAAATATCATTGATAGACGTTAGACACATAAAATTCCTAATTTATTAGATAATTTCTACTACATACCAATCGAATCCTCTCTGCATATTCCAAAGCTATCATCCTTCATACACAACCACTATCCTTTTTCAATTTTATTTTTTAATAAATTGAATGCTTTTAACACTGTTATCTTTCTTTTCTTTTCCTTGTTTCTTTTTTCACAATTAATTAGTGTCGCATCATTATTTATGATGAACATTAATTATTTTGAGTCATTTTATGAAAAATAAATAAATTATAATGCGAGAAAACATCTATCATTATCTTTCCAAAGAGGAAGAGATAGGAACTTAAACTCTATTATGCCTTCGCTTTGGCAATTTAGGTTGGGTTGGGTTAGATTGGATTTGGGGTTATTTTAGTCACTAAAAAATAAAATAGATTTTTTAATTTAATAAGACAAAATATCATATCCAACTCATAATTATTATATTTTTCTCTTATAAAAATTAAAAAAAATCAAAAAGTTCATCCCAAATGAGACTTTTTAGCCTCAAACTAAAATAGTCAAAAAATCAAAAAGTCAAAAAGCCAACCCACTTCCCAAACGAACACTTTGAGTGATTATTTGATAGTCTTGGAGTACTATTACATACTATTTATCACTGAAAACTTGTTAAATTGTTTTCCAAAATTCAAACAAAAAGTATATTAGGTTTCACAACTTTAACCAATAACAATCAAGGAGAGGCACCAAGTAAATTTGCTCCAAGTCCACCATATAATTTTTGAAATTTTTACTAGCTGATCCTAATAATTGAATCTATTACTCATTAGGTCTTAAGTTTCTATCTCATACACCAAGAAGTTCTATTATTTTTTTTTTATCTCGATTTTGCCCTGCTACTAGCTTGTAAAAATCCCTATTTAAATCATCCCAAACACTCTCTAAATCTTTAATTGTTTATAATATTTATTACTCGTTAATTTTTTCAATTTGTATTAACTTCTCTCTTGATCATTTTTCCAAAACTCTTTTTCTTTCTCATCTCTCTCTCTCTCTCTAGAAGATACCACCATCGTAATTATGACCATGGCCATGGCCATCCATCCACAATCACCATCGTCATCCGTCACTAACCAATCGCCACCTCCACAGTCACTACCACCACCTTCACGACCATTACCACTACCATTGTTCACCAACCATCTCCACCGCTGCCGATCTATACTTCACCATCTCTCAATTGTTTGACTCGCCGCCTAACATTGTCGCTCTTCCTTCCTCTTTGCCATTACCGTCACTCTTCCTCCATCCTCCTCATTTATTTGCCATCACCGTTTCTTCTTCAATCATCGATTGACCATCTTCAATGTCAAACTTCACCAATGACTTCAAATCTAGTTGTTTTCAATGCCTTAATCTACCATCTTGGCGCTAACTGGTATTTTACATAGTCGCTAATGAGATCGAGACTCTTTCGACAAGGTGTTGGTGAAGATTTGCATTTGTAAAACATTTTGAACTAATCTAATGAATTTATCACTTAATTCATTGATAAATTTATCACCGATTTTTGTTCATGTTATATTTATCACCTCTCTTCCTCACCCTCTCTATCTTTTTTATTTCTCTTAAACCAAATCTGCTTTATTAGTGATAAATGTATCACTGATATATTTCTTTGAATGTTGTGTTGATTTGTGACGATGATGACGAGGTTTAATTTTTTTTTTTTTTTTTGTAATCTTTTAACAAACAACTAGTGAGAAATTTTTCAGTGAATGTGTTTATTACTACAAAATTTATTTCTGAATATATCTTTGAATCTTATGTTAATTCGTGACGATGATGATGATAATTTCTTTTTGTAATTTTTTAGCAAACAGTCAATGATAAATTTATCATTTTTGTCACTAGAGAGAGATGAATATGCAGTATGATTAATCTATCAATGATAAATTTATCATTGATTTATTAAATATGTTATATATTGTTGCTGAATTTATCACTGATTTGTCATTGTAGATGTTAATATGTTGGATGTGTCAATCTATTAGTGATAAATTTATCACTGGAAAGAGGACAAAGAGCAGATGGTAAAGGTATGGTTATGTTGATCTACAATACAAAGGCTAACAATTTTCTACTAAGGCCTTTCCTTTTCATTTTCCTTTTCCTCTTCATTTTTCTCTTTATCTTCTCTCTCTCTCTCTCTCTCTCTTGTTATTTTTCTTCTTCTTCTCCTGTCGTTATCAAATCTTAGAAGATAGTGACAATAGTGAGCATCGGAGGTTGTCAAGTGATCATCAAAGGTTCTCGGAGGTTATCACCGATGGTTGAAAGTGCTCGCCGATGGCTAGAAGTGGGAGGTGGTAGGTCATGGTAGTGATTTGATGATTGAATTGTTGAAGGAGATGTAGGAAGGGTATTTTGAGATATTAAGAGGTGAAAAATGAGCGGACTTACACTTAAATAAATCTGATCAATAGAACCGGCTCGTAAGCCCCCCTATAATTTTCTTCTATTATTAATTTTAAAGTCTGGCTAGTTTAGCCAGTAATATGACACAAGTTTCCAACACTCTCGTATATATAGGTATTATTTGTACAACTTATTTGAGTTGTTTATAGTTTCTTTTTTGTTATTCTAGAAGTCTATGCCCGACTATTTGATATTGCTTCTGGTCACAATTTATTAGACAAAAGTAATTTAAATAAGTTAAAAAAATTAATTATCCAATAATTGAGGAAGGAGTGTTTTTCACTTATGCTTTTTACTTGCAATTGCACGAAACAAATCCATAAATCGACAAAACAAAAGAAGTAGACTCGGACATAAAACTTGACTCACAAGGGCCTATCTAATAGAGGTGGTGGGATGTCTACGGAGTGTAAATCAAGTTTAGATTACTTAGAAATTGAATATGTAAATTAAACAATCGCTCTAGATTTCATGAAATTTTAAAGGGTAAATTACACTTATACCCCCGAAAGTTTCTATTTAATACAAATTTTTTCTTACATTTGAAAATTTACATTTATTTATTGTCAAATTAAAATAACATATTTATTCCTTAGCGTTTATAATATAAAATAATAAAATAATATTAATATTTTGATTACGTCATTTCAAGAGAAATAATAATAATCTTTTTTGGTTTAGCTCACACAAAAAATAGAATTTCTTTATTTTTTGTATTTTTTTATTTTTAATGATTTTTTTTAATATTTTAAGCATTTTTTTATTTTTATTTTTTAGATACACCTAATTTGGATATACTTAACAAGTATAATATTTTGTGATTTTTTTTTTTTAAATTCACCAAATACAAAAATATAAAAATTCAGTAATACTATAATAAATGTAAATGCCGATATTTGGTAATACTGTAATAAATATGGGTGAATAGAGGAGAAAGAAAAATGATGGTGAAAATAAAAATGAAAAATTCTATTCATATATAAAACAACAATGATTCATCTCACTAAAAACACCACCACTAATAGCACTAATGCTTTACAAAAGTAAAAAATAAATATCAACTCAGATAACTCCAAGACCAAAACATCACATCATTACTGGCGGGACCCACTGCCACCTAATTAGTGGGAGCACTAATTAGTGCTCCCAAGCATTTTTCTATATAAAAATTTATACAAAAAATATCATAAAAATATTAAAATAATGATGTTGTTGTAAATATAAATAATGCTTATAGGTGTTTGGTTTTAAAGGGAAATGTTACCATTAAGCTATATCATTGTGTTTGAAAATTTTATATAAAATTTATGTTTGTATATCATCACTTAATAAGAATATATTTAGGTAGAATTTAATGATGAAAAATTGCAAGATGTAGTCATGATGATAGAAACAAAAAATCATAGAAAAATGACAAAATGATTATTTAGAAAATTTTAAGGTATGACATTAGCTATTTAAGGAATAATTTGTAATGAGATTATAAATTTTAAGGAGGAGAATATAAATTTTCAAATATGAAAAGAGAATCTGTATTAAATAGAAATATAAAAAATGTAAATGTAATTTATCCAATATTAAAATTTATAAATCAAGTTTAAATAATTTAGAGAAACAATGACACATTTCTATCAAACCAGACAACTCGTCTCGATTCCATTGACTAAACGCAAGCATTGGATAACAGATTCCACCTCATAAAAATAATAAATAAATCAAAAAAATATTGACGTTCAAAAACAAAAAAATGAATGTCCTTAGACACGGTACATTAATCACTAATTATCATTTTTTATATTATTTATTAAAATATTAATACAAAAATAACTTATATATTGAGTATTTTGGAAAGTAAATTAAAAATTAATTTTTTGATTTTTAAAAAAAATATATATAAAAAAATAAAAAATAATATAATTTAAAAAAATCAAAAAAATCAAAAAAATTAACTTTTAATGCAAATGTCTAAATAGACCATCATTTCAAAGGACAGCTAATAACCTCTCCACATCAAGTGAGAGAGATTCCCTATTCTTTTCCAGAATAGAGGAAAAGTTACAGGTGAAGCAAACTTATATTCTAAATTTCAATCTTGGCTTTAATTTTTTGAATTGAATTTTTTTAAAATTGAATTTTTTATTTTTCATATATTTTTTTTTTAGTAAATATTTTTATAATTTTCAGTAATTTTTTATTTTTTTAGATACACCCTACTTAGATGTATCGAAATTATAAAATATTTGTGAAAAAATATTTTAAAAAATTAATAAATACACAAATATATATATATATACTGAATTTTCATATTTTTTTTATATATTTTTGTATTTAGTGAATATTTTTCTCAAATATTATACTTTTAAGTGTATTTATGTTAAGTGTATCTAAAATTTTAAAAATTACTTAGCATGTTAAAAATTCAAGAAAACAAAAATCATATATATATATATGAAAATGAAAAATAAAATTTTTAAAAATGAATTCTCAAAATAAAACCCAAACAAAGTGAATGATTCTTCTGGAAAAGTTATAGCGTGCTTGTGAAGCAAACTTATATTCTAAATTCCAATCGGTGAGTTTTTGGATGAGAAATGATTTTTCTCGAAAACTTTGCCCCGAATCCTCTTAATGTCCAAAATAATATCGCTTTGGGCATTTTCTTTTCCTCCTCTCATTTAGTCCAAACGCAGAAGAGGGAGAGAGAGAGAAGAAGAGGGGAAGAGAGAAAGAGAGAGAGAGAGAGAGAGAGCAGAGCCTCGCTCGCCAGCCGATTGTTAGCCTGTCACGCCTTTTCGTCGCAATAGCGACCTCGTCAGCCGATCATCGCCTGTCAGAGCTCGCTCCGCCTCCGCCTCCTCCTCCCGTGATTATGGCCCCTTCAGTTCTCCTCATTTCTCCTTCCTCCTCCTCTTCCTTCTCTTCTCCTTCTCGCTTTAAAAAAAAAAAAATTAGGAGAATTGGGAGCTCATTTTCAGCTCCTAGCATTGCTCTTTTTGCATTAAGTTTTTTGATTTTCGTATTTTTTTTATTTTTAGTGAATATTTTTAACATTTTAAACATTTTTTTTTTACTTTTTTAGATGTATCTTATTTAGATATATCTAAAAAGCAAAAAATTTGTGAAAAAATATTTTAAAAAATTAATAAATACATGAAAATATAAAAAATGTACTGAAATTTCGTTTTTTTTTTTTTTATATTTTTGGTATTTAGTGAATTTTTAAAAGGTTTTTTTTCACAATTTTTTTTTTAACTTTTTAGGTATATTTATGTTAGGTATGTCTAAAAAGTAAAAAAAATTGCTTAAAATATTAAAAAAAATTCAGTAAAAACAAAAAAATATGAAAAACAAAAAAGTAGAATTTTCTAAAAAGTATTTTTTTGAAAAGTGTAACCAAGCAAAGTAAAATGAATAGTAGGATTAATTGAGAAAATGCTATAGATCTTAAATTTTTTAATAAATAAATAATTATTTATTTGATAGAAAATTTGATATTCTTAACATTATCCAATTAATTATTCAAGACTTTTGGAAATATTATCTACCATTATTTATGTGTATTTTAAATTTGAGTAGCCAAATTGCACTCATATATTATAATGAATTGGGTAAATTATAAATGCAACGCTTGAGGTTGGTTTAAAGTAGAAATTGTTCTTTATAGTTTTAGAAATTATATTTCACCACTTAAGGTTTCTAATTTTATAACAAATGGTCAATTTTATTAATAAATTATTAACTTAATTGATAGTTTTTCATGATGTCAAATATATTTCAATTAATAATTCAAGTAATTTTATTATTGTATAGACAGGACTTAGGAATTTTATTTTTTCAATTAATCTTATTAAATAAAAAATTCTGACAAAAGGTATTTATAATTTTTTAAATCACAATAAACAACATATATTTTAACTAAACCCGAGAGAGTGTATTTGAAATTTACCCTATTCACATGCTTTGATTGATCCAAAAATAGTGGATCTCATGTCTAAAAAATATCCTTTCATTTGGGAAGTGGGTTATTTATTTTTTTTTTTTTTTGGCTTTTCGATTATTTCAACTTGAGGCTAAAAAATTTGTTTTTATTAGTTTTTTTTGACTTTTGTGAGAAAAATAATAAAATGATTATAATTTGAATATAATATTTTTGTCTTATTAATTTTTTATCATATTTTATCTTTTGTGATTTAACCAAAAAGTCAAAAAAACCCACTTGCCAAACAAGGGCCGACTTCAAACAAAATTGAGAACTGCAATACTTTGGATCAATGAAAATTTATGTTTTATTCACACACTTTGAACTCGTATTTTAGGTGGGTTCAATCTCATACTTGACGTTGTACCTAGCTTTGATACTAATTGATGTGAAATTTTTGTATAAAATTCACTCTTAAAAATTGACTTATAAGAAAATGTTATATCGCTACACACCCAGTAACCCACATCTAAAAAATTTATGAGTAAAACATGGTCACACTCTACCTTTTTTTATTATTAATGACATTACATATGATATGTATTAATTTTTTGAGTAATTTTTTTTATGTTTATTTTAGAAAGTTATTTCCGTACTAGAACTAGTAAGCAAATCTGCTGACTTTAGTCTATTCGTTGGAGAAGAACTACAAGCAGTTGGGACTCTTTGAAAGTTAGGTTTCTTTTGATTTTGATTTTTTTTTTTTATATAATTTGACTTATTTTTGTTTTTAATGTTTTTTTTTTTCAAAGAAATTATATCAGTGTTTTTTTAGAATCATCTAATTGAAATGGATATAAATATAAAAAAAAAATTAACTCAGAGTTAAATGCAAAAACAATCAAGTTTAATTGATACATTTGATTGGTAGTAATTATATGGTCATTCAAAGTTTATTGACTTTTTTAGTTAAGTGCTTGTTTAGTATTGACTTTTTTAGTTAATTTTTTTGTGTTGGGATTTTTTTAAACTTGTTTGGTTTGATTTTTTTGACTTTTTTAAAAGAAAAAATATAATAATTATAGTTTAGATGTAATATTTTATCTTATTAACTTATGTAACAAATTTTGTCTTTTTGTGTTTTTTTTAGTGAAAAATCAAATGTCAAACGAAGCTTAAGAGTTCTCCCAAGGCAAAAAATACTTGGTTTTCATATATATATATATATATATTTTGTTAATTTGATCTCTAATAGTTACAACTATGCTTCCGTTTTTTTGACTTTTTAGCTTTTTTTACTATTTTAGTCTTAAAAAATTTGGTTTGGGAAAGACTTTTGATTTTTGGCCTTTTTTGACTTTTTTTTGTGAGAGAAGAGTGTAATGATTATGGGTTGGATGCGATATTTTGTTTGTTGCGCTTAAAATAGCCTATTTTGTCTTTTGTGACTATTTTAGCCACAAACCTACTTGCCAAACAACACCTATATCAATTTCATTCTTTAATTTTTTATTATGTCAATTTAATCTAATTAATTATATGATTTAAAAAATTGGACATAAAAAAAAATTACAACAAACCAATTAATACAAGAAACAAATGCAATAAAATAACGTACGTCTAAAATTGATAAATAATTTTCAACATTCATCGACCCAACCGTTTCTCAATCATCAATCTGTTAAAAATTTAATTGTAGTGTACAAACAGTGTATTTACATATGTATCGGTAGTATTATATGTATTAATTAAGGATGTTTTGAAAAAATGATAAAAAGTTAACTTTTTACTTTTTATCAAATTTTTTGATTATTTTAGAAAGTGATTTGAGAAGTTGGTAAAAAATTATTTTTTATTTTTTTTGTATAATATTTATTTATGGTGTCACATTACATTAAAATAACTAAAATACCCCCACCAAACTTGTGAAATTTACTATTTGACCCAAGTAGTTGTTTGAACAATTATGTAATTTCATGGAGGGTAATTACGTACTTTCACCACCTGTGTTTTTGTCTCCTCCCAACTCAACTTGCTTGCTTTTTTATGTTGCTAGTGGCGTTTTTAAATGCTGCAAAACGCAATTTTCTACTTTCTTTCTAAAAGGATGCTTTAATTTAGAGTGGTTTGGGATGTCTTAAAAATTGACTTTTTGTCTTTTTACGAAAAGACGTAAGAAAAGTAGAGATGATGTGATGAAAAAAGATAAAAAGATATTTATATAGGTTATGCCAAACAAGGCCTTACTAATTAATATATTAATACTAGTTATGACATTATTATTGATCTCATTCATTAATCATATTATAAATAAAAACTCTTTTAAATTATATCACATCATCAATTGATACACTTATATATTATTTAATATGTATAGATAGATTAATTACAAGCAATGAATAACACCAAGAATAATTATATACAAAACAACATCAATGAAATTTCCTAATTCTATACAAATTCTATAAATATGTTCACATAAAAATATAGTGTTGAATATTTACCCAAAAAAATTAAAAAAAAAGAATCCCACAAATCTTTGGTTCCAAGCCCTTCAATTACTCACTATTTGCATGACCAATCAAGCCCTTTCCTAACTCTCCTTCATCTTCATCTGCTCTTTCTTCCTTCTCCCTCTGAAATATTCAATCCAAAGATTCAAAACCCACAACATACTCAACCAGATCGCACTCACAATCACCACCATCCAAGAAACCCAAACCCACTTCGGAATCACTCCCTCCCCTCCTCCACTCCCCAAAAAAACCCAAATCCTATACACAAAAATGGGCCCAAACACGCCCCTAACAACAGAGTAAAACCCATAAAAAACAGGGGACAACAACTCATACACCGCTCCTCCTCCGGCGGCGGCGGAGCACGGCGGCGACACGGCGGTTCTAGCTAACTTGGAGAGGCTCCAGGCGTTCTGACAGGCGCTGGTGACCTCAGCAAGAGCGAGGAGAGAAAGGATGGCGATGGCGCCGTGGCCAACGAGGAAGCGACAAGTGGCGAGGACGTAGAGGGTGGCTACGTGGTGGATTATGAAGAGGACATCTGTGGGGATGAAGAGGAGGTAGTGGAGGGTGTCTGTGATGAAGTAGGCTATGCTGTAGTTGAGGATTGTGTTTTGGAAGTGGGTGTTGGGGGAGGCAAAGGTGGTGGTTGGGTGGTGGTGGAGAGAGAGGGTGGAGAGAAGGAAGGCTGGGGTGCCATGGGCTAGAGAGATGAGACAGCTTGAGGCTTCTGGTCTGCAAATACCAGTCCAGGCTTTGAAAATTTTGAAGTAGCCAAAGAGGTAGATGGTGATGAAGAATGAGAAGAACAGAGGGAGGGTTGGAAGAGAGAGAGTTTCCATGGAAACCCAGAGAGAGAGCGAGAGCGAGAGCGAGAGAGAGAGAGAAATTCTATGTATATGGTTACGATTTATTGTATCGGTAGTTTCTCCGACGCATCTTTTTGTATATGTATATATATATATATATATATATGAAAAATGATTTAGACTTCTAAAAAAGAGTTCTAACATAGCTCTAATTTGTCTCTTTTTTTTTTCTCTTTTTTTGTCTTTTACTTTACCCCTTTTTTTTTTTTTTTTTAAATTTATGAATAACTCATTAGAGTTGTATTGTAATAAATAATTAGAAATCTGCAGTTAGCCACAGATATATAATCGCTTAATTGCGTGAAATTCATTTTTTTTTTTTCTTTTATTTTAGATAATTTATTAATGATGACCTATATATTCACTGAAAGTTTTTTTTTAATTATACAAATATTCTCAATCAATTATACAATAATTTTTTTATATAATTACGTGAATATTCTTGGTTAATTCTGTAGGTGCTTGAGATTCGCCTTATCTTTTTTATTTTATCTTTTTATTTTGAATAATTTGTTAATAATGACCTATATATTGACTAAATGTTTTTTTTTTTTTTGTAATTACACAAACCTTCTTATTCAATTATGTAATAGATTTTTTCATAATTAAGCGGATATTTTTGGTTAATCATAAAACAAGATTTTTTATAATTATACAAACATTCTTGATCAATTATAAAACATAATTTTTTTTATTTTTTAACAAATTACAAACACACTCATCAAGTTTGTTTAAAATAAAAATTAGTCCTACAATACTAAAAATTCTAACTACCGGTTGTTATAAATTTTCAGTTAGCAAAATACTAAAAAAAAAAAAAAATTTCCTATGCAATAATAAATTATCAAAAGTGTTTATTGAAAATTATTTCCTATATTATTAAAAACTATTAATTGACTTAATGATTTATTTATTAACAAAATAGTTAACTGAAAAATATTTTTAATCTCATTATAAATTATTATTTTACTTAATGATTTATTTATTAATAAAATTGGTCATTCCTTTTGTGAGTATAATTTATGTATTAATAAAATTAGTTATTTGTATATATATATATATATATGTATTTTCTTTTATTTCTTTATTAGTTCAAAGGAATTATCTTAATATTTTTTTTTATAGATGAGAGAATTATCTTAGTATTTGTTTTATATTTATCTGTTGAGAAAAGCTACATACCAATTTTTTTTTATAAATTCAGAAGAAATGTTAAAACTTATAAATTCAGCCAAAATGATATGGTAATAAAATTGAGTCTACATCATTAGCTATATAACAAATTAAAAATGATATATATCATATTACATAATTCTATTACATATCTAATGATTTATTCTATTCAATTTCATAAACTAATATTTTAATTTTAAAAAAAATTATCAAAATATAAAATTTAAATATATTATAATAATAATCCGTACCTACATACAGGGTCTTCTTAAACTAATATATATATATATATATATAATAGCGTTTTTAGCATAAGTTTTCTATTTATAATAGACAGTTCTGTCGCTTTTATGTTATCTCTTTCTATTCTACTGAACTCACAAATTCATTACACTCATTAGTTTTATACGGACTAGAACTGAGAAATACTTATTTAACAAATTTAGGTTTGGTTTGGCATATTTTAAAAAGGCCAAAAGATTAAAAATCGCTATCCTATTTAAGTCACATCATCTTATTTAAGTTACATTACTTTTCTACCACATCACTTAAAACTCAATTTATATTTTATAAAAAGTCAAAAAGTACACTTATTTAGAATATCCTAAACAATCTTTAATTTGAGTTTTGTATTAAATTTAATTACAAATTTTATATGGATTATATTTTAATTATACAATATCTTTCTTATATTATTTTATATAATCACAACTTATAAAAAAAAATCGACAACAAATATATATTCAAAGATTGTTTCAGATTCTTATTAAATGTTGTAAGATTTTTTACATCCATTCTGATATTTGATTTTTTGTATTTGGTTTATCAAATATAAAGATTGTTAATTTTTTTATGTATACTAAAAATACTGTTTTACTTTTAAATTTTTTCCCTCCTATGCGGTGCATCTCTCCTCTCTTCACTTAGTTTTATAACTATTATTTTTAATATTAAAATTAGTACTTTTATTATGTTATAATTTAATATCATATAAAATTATTACATATATTTATTACATTTTTATAGTATAATAGAACTAAAATTATCAAAGTAAGTGTTTCTTTTACTATGTTATAGTCTAATATCGTATAAAATTATTATACATTTATTTATTTAAGTTAGATTTTTATAGCACAGTGGGGATAAATTATTAAAATACACATAAATAATTTATCTAAAACTATTATATATTTATTTAAATAACACTTTTATAAAAGGATAGGGTTAAGATTATCAAAATAAATAGTTAGAATTATTCTTTAATTTTAAATTATTACTTCTTTTTTTAATTTAATCATTATTTTTAATATTTTATATATAAACATATATATAAATAATTTAACTAATATATTATTTTGAAAAAACTATATTTTAGCCTGTGCATTGCATAGGTTAACTGCTTGTTGTGATATCAATTATGGTATTATTTTAGTTATAATCCAATAGTTATTCAATTATTCTATACTTCTCATATGATATTTGGTTATAATTTTTTTTTTGAATTATACCATTTGTAATAAAAATTATTTATATGGAGATCCCTTAAACTATAAAATCGTACAAATGAACCCTTAAATTATTGAAAAATATCGCTCAATTCTTTCATTAGGAGGACCAATTGATACAATTTTATAGTTTATTTGAAGCATTTATAGTTTAAAGAAAAAGTAGGGTAAATTACAAATACATTTCTTGAGATTTACTTGAAATAATGAAGTGCCCCTATAGTTTGAAAAATTACAAATACCTCAATGTCAGAATTTTTTATTTAACAGAATTAACTAAAAAAATAAAATTTCTAACTATTCTCTTATAATACAATAATAAAATTATCTGAATTATTAGTTAAAATAAAATTTTACATTATTAAAAACTGTTAATTAACTTGATGATTTATTAATAAAAGGACTTATTTGTTATGAAATTAGAAACCTCAGAAGGCATATTGTAATTTCTAGAACTACAGGGAGTAATTCGTAATTCGTAATTTAAATAAATCTCAGGGGGTGTATTTGTAATTTACCCAAAAAATTAATACTTCCCAATAGTTTAAATGATCTATCTCAGATACTTTTATAATTTAGAAAGTCAAAATGATACTTTCTAATAATTTAGAGGGTCTTTGTATAAATAACCCTTGTAATAATTAAATTCACAAATAACATAATTTACATATAGCATTACCCAAAAAATATTGATATTCAGATCTAAAAATTAGACCCACTTCCTAGACTCAATAATATGTCAAAAAGATGATTGAAATTAAATATTATCTAATTATTAACTAATGACACATAACTGAGTCTATAAAGTAAGTTTAAAAAGTGAATTTACATATATTTTTACGGAAGGATCCCCTCCGGTCTACATTTTATCGGAGGGCGTTATTTGACTACGGATCCGGTTTCAATAATCAACCGTTTATTTTATCAAGTACTTCATGTATTATATCTACAAAAAAATTAAGTCAATTCGATAATTATAACTTATTCAATTTTTATAAAAAAATTGATAAAAATTGTATTTTTAAAAATAAATTATATATTTTTTTAGTAACAAACATAATTATATAAATTATAATTATCGTATCTAAGTCATTTTTATTATAAACAAAACATACAAAATGTCTAATGACATACTCTAGGCGTAAAGTTGATTGATGGAGCAATGACTTGACGTGTGGGAGTCACATTCGTTCCTTCATAATCATCCTAGTTAAAAACCAAAAGTCATGTTTTTGTTTTGAACGCAACCAAAAGTCATTAATATAATTAAAATAAATTTAAAAATAGGGTTAAATTTCTTTTATGTTGATATTTTAATAAAGGAAAATTTAAATGAGCCGTGAAATTTATTATAGATCTTATTTTAATAATTTGAATT
Organism: Camellia lanceoleosa; assembly: GCA_025200525.1. Taxonomy (NCBI): domain Eukaryota; kingdom Viridiplantae; phylum Streptophyta; class Magnoliopsida; order Ericales; family Theaceae; genus Camellia; species Camellia lanceoleosa. Next base: position 8,840,985 of record CM045767.1, on the reverse strand, counting down.
GTTTATTTTTAATATTTGTTAAGTAGAATATTAATGTAAAAAATAGAATGATCAGATTTCCATAGTTATATATTTGAATCAAATCTGTATTATAAAAAATTAATAGTTATTTTTAAAATTACATTTATTCTTTATTTTTTCAAATAAATATAATTTAAACATATAACTATTGATGTCTAATAATCTTTATTTTTTATATGAATATTCTATTCAATGAATATAAAAGTAACTGTTCGGATCAAATAAATCAATTTCAAAATAGGCCTAGTAAACCTAAACGCTCTCCCAAATTGAGATGACCCAAACCCAAAAAAAAATTTAATTTCAAAGAAAATGTTTTGAGAAAATTTCAAATCAAGATAAAATTTAAAAAATAATTATAGATTAATGATAAATTTTATAAATACTAATAATTAAAAGTATAAAATTTTTCCAAATGTAATAACTTTCTCATAATAGTTTGAATGGTAATTTTTCCAAATGTTTTTCCTAACAAAAAAAATCAAATTAAAATCTTATAGTATTACCATGTTTGAGAATAGATTATTTTAATAATTTTTAAATTTATTATGAAATTATATACTAAAAAAATAAAATATTGATGTGACAAATTATAATATATATATACTTTTACTTTTTGACATCAATACAAAAATATTATCCTTATTCCGCTAACAAACAAACAAAATAAAATTTAATAGTTGTTATAAATTATTGGAGCTGGTTTGGCATGTTATAAAAAAGACAAAAATTAAAAAGTTATTAAAAAAGTAAAAAAATTATTACTATTCACAAATTAAAAATATAAAAAAAATTAATTTACATAAAAAAAGTTCAATCCAACTTTACACAGGTGATGGTACTAAAGTGATGGAGAAAATTATATACATACACTATGATAGTAGAAATTACAAATTAGATATATATTCATTAAGTTGGAGGGTATTGTTAGGTCCGTGGGGGCCCACCACGGATTCTATTTCAAAAATCCAAACCATTTAATCTGTAGAATTCGTCGAGTACTATGTACCTGTAAAAAATCACATTGATCGGATATGTGATCAAACCAGATTTTTGTTAGCCGTTTATTTTTCACTTTCCATTTTTTTCATACAAAACTGTTTTGATCACATAGTTATCGATATCTGATCAATGTGATTTTTTATAAGCATATAGTACTCGACGAGTTCTACACATTGATCGGTTCAAATTATCTAAACGGGACCCATGGTGGGCCTTCACGGGCCCAACAGTACCTGTGAAGCCTTATGCTATATATATATATATATGTTCTGAAGTTATCACCATTTGTAGAGCAATCCATACTGTCCTTCAATTAGTACTGTAACTAAGTTTAGGACATTTGGGTAATCATGTAATTTTACTATTTTATATAATATTTTAATACGCGTTTTTTTCATAAAAAGATAAAAAAAAATTATCTCAAACACACATCTTTTTTCTGTCTACTTCTCTCACCAAAAAATTAAAAAATGTATTTATTTAGAACACTTCAAACGACTTAGTCAGGAAAGGGGAAGTTGAAACCTACTATTGCCGCTGCGAGGTATATGAATGAATTTAAAAGGAATTGTCAGTGAGGAATTCATACTTTGTGGGGATGCTATATTGGGTTCAAGAATTCATCTATTTTGCTGATAAGAACACGTGAAAAAAGTTTTTAAAAAATCATTGATATTGACGGACAGTGGTGGCCGATAGAAATAAGGTGAATAAATAGGTAACAAATATACAAATAAATAAATAAATGACGTGTATGACACCTAGACAAATGAACAAATAAGTACCATTTGAATAAATTGACAAATAAATTTCCTTTTTTGGCCACACAAAATTAAAAGTTTAGGTCTATTGGCCTACAAATTTCGAAAATGAACCTGTGACATGAACGCCCAATTTAAGAGGCAACATTGTTACTACATTTCTATACAATAATTTCTAAACTGTTTTGTACAAAAGTCCTATTTCTACAAAATTTTATGAGTAATGTTAAAAAAATTATAATTTTTTTTTTTTTAAGACAAAATTAAGTCCGGAGTTCAGACCGAAACAAAATGACAGTTTTCGGATGAAATTCGAATGAAAACATGAGGCCCACTGTTCAATGGATATTTTCACACCAGTTGGTGTGCCCGGTTCAGTCTAATACGTCTGCCAACATATATCATTTTCTAAACATAAAAGAGAGCTATCATTTCAGTTTAAAGCATTACACACAAAATATAAAACAAATTAAAATTATAAATAAATAAAAAACTGTAATAAAACCCTAGCTTCGTCTCATTAACTTAACATGCTTACTACAATCCTATGCAAACTTCTTTTTTTCGCTATCGCTATCTTAAAGAAAACCGGCCTGCATAAAAACCTCTATAGTTTGGTAAGTTCGGTAGTGATCCAGCTTGAGACTTGGTTGACCTCCTACATCACCATTCCTCCATCAACGGTCAACACCTGCACAGACACCATCATCATCAAGAAGCTCATCAATATATGGAAAAAAAAAATGCAGGAAAAAAGGCGAGCTACCACACAAACTTGGCTTGCTAATATGAAGGTCCTTAATGCTTTTTGAAGATTTGGGGTGGATTGAAAAGAAAAGAAAAAGGAAACTGAAATATGATATATATATATATTTATTTATCCATACCTTTCCTTTTCCTTTCCTTCCAAATCTCATCAAATCTCCTCCCCATCCAAACACAACAGTTTTTGATTTCAAGGATTTGGGGAAAGGAAAGAAAAAGGTGTGTGAAAAAGGTGAAATATAGGTATATTTTTATTCACATTTTTATTAACTTTCCCTTTCCCTTTCCAAATCCCTCATCAAATCCTCCAACCAAACACAGCGTAAGAGTAAAGCCAAGTTCATTGTCAGTGTCGCAAAAAGAAGATTTTATGGAATAGAATTTCAAAAACCTGTCCAGTAATGTAACTGGCGGCAGGACTGAGAGCCAAGAATTCCACTAGTCCAGCAACTTCTTCTGGTTGGCCGTACCTTCCTGAATTGACAATGAAAAAATAATGATCAGAATAGTGCAAACCAATTTAATTCATGTCCTTGAAAATCTGATACGGATCGGCACTTTCACGAATCAGACAAACAAGCACCAAAAAACGAAACTAAGGATGATCAATCTCAGTGATACACCTTAATAGAAAAGATACAAGCTGCATAAAAGAGCTGAATGGCAGAGAGGTAGTCATGAAAGTAGGAGCTTTGCTGAGATAGAGTGGAGATTTGGGAAGAACTAATAAGAAGCCTTTTTGCTAAAGACAAATAACCTATTTGAGATGGCTTCTCCATAAAAAGACAATTTTTTAAGCAAAATTGTGAAGACAATTTTACCCTCAATACTTTCCGAAATTTCACCGTGTCCCTACAAGGGCTCCACAATAATATAAAGGTAATATGGTAATTTCCCACCAAAAAGCAACTTCCTTAGCAATTCCTAAACTCATTAGCTTTTTCAAATTTTAAAAAGCAAAAAAGCTTCATCTTACCCAAGGGGATGGTTGCCAAGATTTTCTTCTCAATGTCTCCCCCAAGCTTAGCAGTCATATCAGACGCAATGAACCCTGGGGCAACAGCATTAACCTGTTGAACCAAAAAAAAAAAAAAACTTCAATAAAATTGGTTTCTATTTACTACTCACCTACTCACTAGTGTCAGGCATCTTGGCTTGTGTCTAATTACAAGAATGAAATGAAACAAATCTGGAAAACTCACATTAATATTCCTACTCGCATATTCCCTTGCCACGGTTTTTGTGAGGCCAAGTACCCCTGCTTTTGCAGCACTATAATTGGCTTGCCCAACGTTACCAACAAGACCAACAACTGATGCTATGTTGATTATCCTTCCCTGCCACATCAGCAATTAAAATAAATGCAAGATCGAAAAGCAAAAAGATATTAAATAGCTACCAAATAATTGAAATTTTTTTTCTCAATTTTTTCTCAAAATAACAAATTTCTTTCTCAATTGTAAGCAACTTGTGATGCATCATGAAAGAGCATAAAATGAGGAGAGAATTGAAATTTTTTTCCGAAAACTATTTCTGATGCAAATTTGAGAAACAAACTTTCAAGTGGAAATGCATCAAAAATAGGTTGAAACTAAAATCCCTACCCACCCTCCCTGCAGGTGGGAAAAAAAAGTGTAATTGTCTGGCAAATACAGTTTTAATATAGATAAAATTGAGCCTCTGAGAAAGGAAAACCTTTTTCTTTTTCATCATAATTTTGGCTGCAGCCTGCAAAGAGTCATAAAAAACCTTCTTAGATCCAACTAAGAGGAAAGCTATGACTGCCAAAACTGAGCTTAAAATCTACACACCTGTGTGCATAGGTATACACCAGTGAGATTTAGATCAATAACCTCCTTCCATTGAGCAGTCTTCATTCTCATCAATAAACCATCTCTAGTAATACCTGAAACCATTGTTGATCAGTTAGTGGACTATATCTGAAACTGTTAATGATGGAAGGGGAGGTGGAACATTCAAGAACCTGCATTGTTTATCAATACATCAACAGTTCCCCATGCATCAACCGCCTGTAGATGTGACAATTATGAAGCAAACTAAAAAATATCAGCATATTTAAAACTAAAACAATTACCAAGAATTGGCAACATTTACTCACAGTTTTGATCATTGATTCCACATCTGCTTCTTTTGAAACATCTCCTCCAAATGTAATAGCCTGACCACATCTCTCAATCTGCAAGAAATTGTCGTACGGGGACTATCGTCAATGATTTTCCATTTCATGGTATGCCCAAACAACACCTTTATTGTCCAGTGAATATGAGAGACCATGATGACAGCTACAGAAGTGATTAGTAGCCTAAGAACATGATTCAAGGGCATGGTTCCATAAAGTAATCTCTTTATCAACCTTCGCTTCTTGTTGTAATGAACAAGCATGATTTGAAATGAATATAATGTTGGGGAATTTTCAAAATGGTTTTCAAAATTTATAGTTTAATTTTTGGGTGTTTTAAAAACCTTCCATGTTTTTTTTGGAAAGCATGAAATAAGCTTGAGGACTTTGTTCCACATTGGAAAGAGAGCAAAACATAGAGCACTTAATAAAGTGTTACATGGAATATTTTTTTGAATATGGAATTATGGGATGAAAGTTAGTGTGCATGCACCCACACCGCAATGATGGTGTTTCGCACCATACGCACGCACGCGTGGCGTGGGCAGTGGGCTGTGTGGCGTTTGATGGCACACTTAGCACAAACGCATCGGCATTGGCGCCATGAGGGCACTTTCCTATTTGCATCGGACAGGTTGGAGAGATGATGTGGATCTGACGTGACATGGGTGACATGGAATACAGTCAGCTCCACGTGGCAGTGACATGTCGTCCGTTGACGATGAGTCAACCAACCGATCAAACGGTTGTGTGTCCGATCTGGAGCGGGTTGATCATAGCCATTGATTGGAGATGCGCGCAATCGTGCGAATGAGATGGCACCCGATCGTGATCAGGTGTGATTAGTTAAGGCATCGGTGAGAGTGATTCGCACTATAGATCGTTGATCAAACGGTCGATCGATTGATGCGATCAAGGGACATGACCATTCGACGATCCATCAAAACCTATAAATAGGCTACGAAATCAGCCATTTCATTCCATTCAAAAATTCAAATTCATTCTCGCAATTTATCTTCTTCCTCTTGATTTTGAGTTTTCAATCAAGAGTTTCTAAAGTAAATTGCTTTTTCATCGGTAATCAAGTTCTGCAAATTTGATTATCAGTGTCTTGGTTTTCTTGATTATATCAAGAGTATTCTAATCTACTATCGTCAGTGCAGACGCCGGTAGACTTGATCTTTAGATCAGGCTTCATTGTATCTTGGAGGCAAATTTGTTGTAACCCCCTGCACACCTTTTGGTGGGTACAAATATTGTCTTTAGGAAAGTGACTAAGTAACGCGACTTGAAGCACCAATTTTCTGTTCTATATAGACAAGATCATTGCCAAGTTTTGAAGACTCGAAGACCACAAATTGAAGAATTCTAGACGAATTGATCCAACAATCTAGAGACAATATTTGGATATGGTGATATCTATTCAAAAAATGACTTAAGATTTCATGAAACTTGACCGTTTTAATGGAGGAAATTTCCGACGCTGGCAAAAGAAGATGCACTTTTTACTCACCACTCTCAAAGTGGTCTATGTGCTAACTATCCTCTATCCAACGGAGCAAGAAGACGAGACTATGGAGCAAACCCATGCTAGAACCAAATGGGAGAATGACAACTACATTTGCGGAGGACACATTCTGAATGCGCTGTCAGACTCTCTATTCGATGTGTGTCAACATCTGAAAACGGCAAAGCAACTCTGGGACTTATTACAGTCAAAGTACCTCACTGAGGATGCCACCAATAAGAAATTTCTTGTTAGTAATTTAATGTGTTTTACAATGATTGATACAAAGCCCATTATGGAACAATTCCATGAAATCCAACACATTCTGAGTCAATTTCGACAAAAGAATATGAACATGGATGAATCTATTATAGTTTCATCTATAATAGAGAAACTGCCATCTTCTTAGAAGGATTTTAAGAAAACTCTGAAACACAAAAAGGAAGATCTTACTTTAGAGGAATTGGCTCAACACCTCCGAGTTGAGGAAGAGTCAAGGTTACTTGAAATTAAAGATAACCAATTGGCTCAGACATCCAAGATCCACATGGTGGATGATGGTACGAGGTTCAACAAAAAGAAGCGTAAGCATGAACCTTAACCCGAGAAAAATGCTAAGAAGCCGACAGGCGCTTGCTAGCACTGTGGCAAGCCAGGGCACTTCAAAAATGAATGCCGGTCATACAAGAAGAAGCCAGAAGCATCAAATGCCAAGAACAAGTTCGTGGCTGTTGTATCTGAGGTGAACATGCTCGAAGATGCTAGTGATTGGTGGATTGACTCAGGAGCAACAAGGCATGTCTGCAACAACAAGAGCCGTTTCACTACTTATGAACAAGTGAGTGATGGAACAGTTATCTACATGGGCAACTCTTCAACTGTTGCTATCAAAGGCAAAGGGACGGTGGATTTAGAGTTTACATCTAGAAAAGCCCTAAGTCTTAATGATGTTTATCATGTACCTGATGTCAGGAAAAACCTTGTATCTGGAAGCTTGCTTAATAAGCATGGTTTCAAGTTAGTATTGTTAGAATATAAGATGTAAAGTGCTGCTAGTGCTGCTTTAATAATTAGGTTAGTATAATAATTAGAATGTTTTAATAATTCTGTTTTCTCTTTTGGCTTGTAAGCTTGTAACTTCTCCTATATAAGGAGCCCCTCACCATTTGTAATATTACATTCAATACATCAATAGATACATTATTCTCTCTGTATTTCTCTCTTTATACATTGAATTTGACATGGTATCAGAGCTAGGTTGAGAACCTAGTCATTCTGCTTCACCGGCGGGTGGCAACCTCGCCTTGGCCACCCGCCGGACCTCTACACATACCTTGACTCCGCTGCTACTAAACCCAATTCAACATTCACTTTCAAGCTCAGAGCATCATCACCATCGTCCATCTTGGTCAGCTCCAACAGCTTTCTCATTATAGCCACTTTAGCCAACCTCTCCGCAGCTCTCCAAGCCGATGTCGGTGTAAGCGGCTCACCCTTGCAATGGCTGATGAAGCCACTACCTCCTTCTGGTCATATCACCTGTTCAAAGTACCACAACTGTACCCAATGATCTTGCTATCATTCAGTTTCATTATCCTTGCCTACCATCAGCATCTTCAAGCTTTCCACCTGATAGTGCTGTCCCTGCAACAAATATTAGTTCCAATACACGATTGGGACACCCATTCGGTCATGGTGCCAAAAGGTGGAGATCCATTCGGTCATGGCTGGGTCCCTGCCGAGTGTGATGCCTCCATCAGACCCGGTTGGTTTTGGCATGCATCTGAACCTTCCGAAGTCTGCACAGCCTATTCTCGACATATACTACATGTCGACTGGTTCTCTATCTCACTCTCCCAAGAATCGCCACAGCCGCCTCGACCGACGCCGAAGACCACCACCAGTACTACCACCAATCTCGGTGGCACCAGCAACAAGGCCGACGGAATAAAGGCCCTAATGGCTCTTTACATACAGAGCTTCACGGCGGCTGATGCCTCCTCCAAACACTCCTCGTCTCATCACTCCGACCGCGAGACTTTCTGCAAAGTTGTTAGGAGCTGGGCTTCAAAACAGTTTTTGACCGGATGTGTCATCCCACTACCCCACTTTCTTTATTTTCTTTTACATCCTTTTTACTCCGCCACCCAACTTTCTTTTTATTTATATTATTTTCTTTTATCACACAGACAGCCCCATGTGAAGAGAGAGACCATTCACACAAAGAAAGAACCTTTCACAAATCACACCATTAGCACACTTTTTCTTTTATTTATTTCTTTTACTTTTTTTTTATTCTCTTTATCCCATACTCTCCCATTTCACTCACATGTTCCCCACTCTCTCAGTATATATATATATATAAATCACTCCCACTCACAACCACTTGGTTTCCACTACCCCCGACAACTTTATTTTATTTTATTTTATTATACTCATCATTTATCTTCATTTTTTCACTTTCCAACCCACCAGCGCACATGCTTTTTCATTAATATATTATTATTATTAAAACCAAAAAAAAAAACCATTGCAGGTTTTAACAAAACCATGGGCCAAGAAACTCACGTGAACCAATCTCCTTTTTCCCTCACTCTTTCGTTTTGATTTCAAATATATTATTATTATTTCTTTATTTATTTATTTTTCTTTCACCTTATTTTTAATCTTTTTTTTCATTATTATTTCTGCTTCGTATTGTGTCATTCTTGCCATACGATTTGCACACAAAAAAAAAACAAAAACAAAAAACAAAATCATTTTATTCATAACAGGGATCAACCCCGATCACATTTATACAGCATTACACACACACACACACAAAAAACAAACAAACAAACAAACAAACCACAACAAAATCTCCAACAACAACAACCACCATCATAACAGCTTTTTTTGTCTCCTCCAGCCCCAAAACAGTTTCCGCCCACATTCATTTGCCACTAGCTTCGTCCCTCACCTTCGCAGCTCTTGATGATTCTGCTTCCGCCTTGGCCGCACTTCCAAATGTAATTACTCCCCGCTGGCCATCAAATGTAGCGTATGAGGACACTTCGAATCGGGCCTTGGAGGTGACTTGTCGTTTCAGCTCTTTATTTTCCTTCTTCAGTGAGCTGATCTCTCCTTGAGCATCTTTATACATCCGTTGCAGCAGGGAGAGTTGCGCTGACAGTTGATATGCTTCAAACGTCTTGTTCTGCAGTCGCCGGGACAAGTTCGTGACCGCCGTCATAGTCTCCATACATGACTTCAGCGTATACGAGTTCGCCTCCATGTCTGATTGTGTAGCCATCATCTGCTCCACTGTCATTTCTGGATAGCTGCGCACCGGGGACGGTGGAAGGTTGTTTGGTTGAGGTTCAAGGACATTTGCCCCGGTTATCTCTCTTGTAGCCTCGTTCAGGTCTGGGAAGAGGGTGAGCGGACTAGAGGAAGAAGAGGCCATGTTATGGGTTGCTGAGTGTTTCAGATTCAGACACACAAAGTGTTACACAGTATTTCTCTCAGAGAACGAAGCGGTTTTCAGCCTGTTTTGTTTTCTGCAGCCTTAGCCTCAGCCTCAACCTTGGTTTAAATAGCCAAGGCAGACACGCGCCTCGCGCGCCGCTCGACGCCAGACGACAAAATGGACACGCAAGCCAAGGCCGACATGCGCATTGCACGCCGCTCGACACCATAATGTCGAGCACGCCTTTTGATGGATCGGGCACGCCTTTTGAGGGTGTGATATATATCTATATATGTATATCTTTTGGGCTCCCACGGTCTTACACAACCACACAGTGTCTGCTACATGGGTCCGACAAGACTCTGTAAACTGTCTCGACAATGATTCTGGTTAGCTTCTTCATGGGTCTGACAAGACTTTGTAAACTGTCCCGACATTGATTCCGGTTAGCTTCTACATGGGTCCGACAAGACTCCGTAAACTGTCCCGACATTGATTCCGGTTAGCTTCTACATGGGTCCGACAAGACTCCGTAAACTGTCCTGACATTGATTCCGGTTAGCTACTACAACGGTCCGACACAACCATGCAGTGTCTTCACCAATGGTCTGACACGACCATACAGTGTCTTCTATCCTATTTTATTTTATTTTATTTTATTTTATTTTTCCTATTTTGTTACTCTCTCTAAACTCAAGTTGGTTGGTTCCTACCCTCCTTGAGTTTGAGGGGGGCTGTTAGAATATAATATGTAAAGTGCTGCTAATGCTGCTTTAATAATTAGGTTAGTATAATAATTAGTATGCTTTAATAATTTTGTTTTCTCTTTTGGCTTGTAAGCTTGTAACTTCTCCTATATAAGGAGCCACTCACCATTTGTAATATTACATTCAATACATCAATAGATACATTATTCTCTCTGTATTTCTCTCTTTATACATTGAATTTGACAAGTATTTGAGTCGGACAAATTTGTCCTGTCTAAGGGTTGGATTTTTGTTGGGAAGGACTACATGTATCAAGGAATGTTCAAACTTAACGTTATCAATAATACATTTGTTTCTACTTATATTGTTGATTCTCTTTCTTTATGGCATGCTCGTTTAGGTCATGTTAATACTAGAAAAAGGCATGATATGGTTAATTTAGATTTAATTCCTAAGTGTGATATTGATATGTTTAAAAATGCAAATGTTGTGTACAATATAACATTACTCGCATTCCATTTGCTAAAGTAGATAAAACCACATCTCTGCTTGAACTTGTGCATAGTGATGTATGTGACATGCATAGTACCCCCACTAGAGGTGGTAAGAAATATTTTGTAACATTTATTGATGATATTTCTAAGTACTGTCATATCTATCTTTTGCATTCAAAAGATGAGGTGCTTGATAAATTCAAGATTTTTAAAACAGAAGTAGAAAATCAATGTAATGTCAAAACAAAGAGACTTAGGTCTGATAGAGGCGGTGAATACCATTTTCCAGAATATTGTGAAAATGTTAGTATTATTCATGAGAAGTCTGCATCCTACACACCACAACAAAATGGAGTAGCTGAAAGAAAGAATAGGACATTAACAGAAATGACTAATGCTATACTTTCTTATTCTAGTTTAAGTTCTGGTTTTTGGAGTGAAGCCTTGCTCACTGCCTGTCACATACTCAATAGAATTCCTCTCAAGGGAAGAAATGTTACTTCTTATGAACTTTGGAAAAACAAGAAACCTAATCTTGGTTACTTGAAAACATGGGGCCGTAGAGCAATAGTCAGATTGCCTGAACCTAAAAGGAAGAAATTAGGCGAAAAAGGAATTGAATGCATATTCCTTGGCTATACTATACATAGCAAAGCATATCGGTTTCTGATAGTAGAGCCCAATAGTTCAATGGAAACAAATACCATCATTGAATCACGTGATGCGGTATTTTATAAGAATTGTTTCACAACCATTCCAAGGTTGGATTCTAATTAAGAAAATGAATCAACTCCTTTGATGTCTACAAAGGAAAGTGAACGACATGAACCTAATGGGCCTATTGAGCTAAGGAGGAGTAAGAGGGTTAAGACTGAGAAATCATTTGGCCCTGATTTCATTGTTTACCTTGTAGAAAGAACTAGAAAAGCTTATTGTAAGCAAACAATGATTTCTTTGAATATGGATTCAGATCCATTAACCTTTGAGGAAGCTATGAAGTCTTACGATATTGCTTTCTGGAAAGAAGCAATAAATGATGAGATAGATTCTATCATGGGTAACAATACTTGGATACTTGCTGATTTGCCACCTGGATCCAAATCCATTGGTTATAAATGGATTTTCAAAAGGAAAATGAAAGTTGATGGCACAATTGACAAGTTCAAAGCAAGATTAGTTGCTAAGGGTTTTATTCAAAAGGAGGGTATTGATTATTTTGATACATATGCCCCAGTGGCTAGAATCGCCACCATTCGAGTGTTGATTGCCTTAGCCTCAATCTATAAACTTGAAATCCATCAAATGGATGTTAAGACCATTTTCCTAAATGAAGAGTTAGATGAGGAAATCAACGTGCAACAACCGGAAGGATTTGTTGTACAGGGTTAAGAGCACAAAGTGTGTAAACTCGTGAAGTCACTATATGGACAGAAACAAGCTCCAAAACAGTGACATGAGAAATTTGACAAAGTAATAGTGTCAAATGGTTTCAGAATACATGAATTTGATAAGTGTGTGTACAGTAAGTTTACTGGAATTAAAGGTGTAATCATATGTCTATATATAGATGACATGCTTATTTTTTGTACTGACAATGATGTCATTGAAAGTACTAAAAATTTCTTGTCGTCTAGCTTTAGTATGAAAGACATGGGCTTGACTGATTTAATTTTGGGTATTAAGATCAAACAAGAGGACAATAATTTGATTCTAACCCAGTCACACTATATTAAGAAAATTCTTAAGAAATTTAATCAATATAATTGTACACCTATGTCTACACCTTTTGATTCAAATTTGAAATTGTATCCTAATACTGGAAGAGCTATTGATCAGCTAGAATACTCAAGAGTAATAGGTAGCCTGATGTATGCCATGACTTGCACTAGACCTGATATTGCTTTTGCAGTGGGAAAACTTAGTAGATTCATTAGTAATCCCAGTAGTGTGCATTGGTATGCTGTTAACCGAGTACTTAGGTACTTGAGCAAAACAATAGACTATGGAATAGTCTATAATGGCTATCCAGCAGTGCTGGAAGGATTCACGGATGCTAGTTGGATAACTGACCGCGAAGATCACTCGTCCACGAGTGGTTGGATTTTTACTCTTGGAGGAGGAGCTATCTCCTGGGGTTCTAAGAAGCAAACATGCATAACAGACTCAACCATGGCGTCAGAGTATGTAGCATTGGCTTCTTGTAGTAAAGAGGCAAAGTGGCTAAGGAATCTCTTGCTAGAGATTAAGATATGGTCAAAACCTATGCCACCAATATCTTTGCATTGTGATAGTGAAGCAACTCTATCACGGGCCTATAACCATGTCTATAATGGAAAGTCTAGGCATATAGGACTGAGACATAGCTGTGTCAGGCAATTAATCACAGAAGGTGTAATTACCATTAGTTATGTAAAGTCAAGTGAAAACATGGCTGACCCCTTAACAAAGGGACTTGCAAGGGATTTGGTGTGGAAAACATCAAAAGGGATAGGTCTCAAGCCTACTTAACATAATCACTCTTGGTGGAAACTCAACTCAACGCTTGAAGAAACATCAAGTCTTGAATTCAATGAGCCCAAGTACACTATATGTCGTGATTGTAAGTACTTAGTTTTATTTCATTTTCATCTTAAGGTTGAAGTGCTTGGTACCTGTAATGTGAAAAGAAGCGGATGAGTTAGCAAACTCTTAATAAGCTTACAACTGGGTTGTTAGGGTACTGTAAATTACAGGGATACTCTCAGTAAGCTTACCTATGTGAGTGTAGGAGGTGGTACCGCTTCCTATGAGTCCAAGGACTTGACTCTAGAGCGCTCATGAAACAGGATATAGACACAAGGCCAATCCACGTGTCGGTTTGTTTGAATACTTGAGGTAACCTGTAATGTGCATGAGTGTGTTTGGTTAGTCGTACAAGATCGCTAGTTCAAAGACAAGTATACTATACCATCTTGACTAACTTTGAGATGTTTTCACTAAGTGAATGATTCAAATCGTAAGATATTTTCACCTATGCATAAGGCTGCCAAGTGAACCAAGAGTCATTATCTGGTATTTTGAAAATGGTGGGGGAATGTTGGGGAATTTTCAAAATGGTTTTCAAAATTTATAGTTTAATTTTTGGGTGTTTTCAAAACCTTCCATGTTTTCTTTGGAAAGCATGAAATAAGCTTAGGGACTTTCTCCCACATTGGAAAGAGAGCAAAACAAAGAGCAATTAATAAAATGTTACATGGAATATTCTTTTGAATATGGAATTATGGGATGAAAGTTAGTGTGCATGCACCCACACTGCAAGGATGGTGCTTCACACCATCTGCACACGCACATGCGCGCACGCGCGTGGCGTGGGCAATGGGCTGTGTGGCGTTTGATGGCGCACTTTGCACTTAGCACGGACGCATCGGCACCATGAGGGCGTTTTCCTATTTGCATCGGACAGGTTGGAGCGATGACATAGATCTGATGTGGCATGGGTGACATGGAATACAGTTAGCTCCATATGGCAATGACGTGTCGTTCGTTGGCGATGAGTTAACCAACCGATCAAACGGTTGTGTCCGATCTGGAGCGGGTTGATCATAGCCATTGATTGGAGATGCGCGCGATCATGCGAATGAGATGGCACCCGATCGTGATCAGGTGTGATTAGTCAAGGCATCTATTTGGTGTAAGAATGATCTGCACCATAGATCGTCGATCCAACGGTCAGATCTGATCGGATGCAATCAAGGGACATGACCATTCGATCAGATTCATCAAGGCCTACAAATAGGCTACGAAATCAGCCATTTCATTCCATCCAAAAATTCAGAATTCATTCCTGCAATTCTCTCTCTCTTTCCCTCTTGATTTTGAGTTTTCAATCAAGAGTTTCTTAAGTAAATTTCTGCTTTTCTTACTGGTAATCAAGTTCTGCAGATTTGATTATCAGTGTCTTGGTTTTCTTGATTATATCAAGAGTATTCTGATCTACTATCGTCAGTGCAGACGCCGGTAGACTTGATCATTAGATCAGGTTTCATTGTATCTTGGAGGTAAATTTGTTGTAACCCCCTGCACACCTTTTGGTGGGTACAAATATTGTCTTTAGGAAAGAGACTAAGTAACGCTACTTGAAGCACTAATTTTCTGTTCTATATAGACAAGATTATTGCCAAGTTTTGAAGACCCGAAGACCACAAATTGAAGAATTCTAGGCGAATTGTTCCAACATGTAACTCATAACATAGAAGTAAAAAAACTAAAATATAGTACACACCATGTGTATCCAGAATAAGAGAAAGATAAAGAAATGTCAAATCATACATGAATGAACAGCAACCAGTCAGAACAATCAGCCCTGTAGTCACATAAGGTATGCTTGAAGGTTTTTCATGTAGCAGTTTGTCAGTCTCATAGTAAACACATTCAAATTTGCAAATGGGATGCTTAATAAGGCAAGTGGGTGCTGGTTTTTTAGTGGTGGAGGCGGGTAAAACTTATTTTAAGTTCACACCTTTGCAGAGTAGCAACAACTAAACACTAGTTATACTAAGAACCTTCAAGTTCTGAATTTTAATTAAGAAGAGATATAACACAAAAAAGTATATGCATCAGGCTAATAATAGTTTTACAATGAATCTAGCAGAGTTTATAACAGAGATAATTTGTGGAAATTCCAAACATTCTTCCAGGAGAGATCATAAATAAACATCACAATAGCAGTGGCACCCACATTTTGAGATTAAATTTTTTTTAAATCTAAAAATAATAATAACTCTGCTCATATCAACCCACTAACCTCTTTACAAACTTCTTCTGCCTCCTTTGACGACCTAGCATAATTAACCAGAACCTGTCAAAGAAAGTCCATAATCAACATTTGGGAGGAAGGGAAGGTGAATGATAAATCACTAAACTCCATGTATTAAATTCATTATAGATCCACAGGGCTGTAGTGTCCTCCATGTGCCAGTTGGCAAGAAAATTTTAAGCAAAACAATCAAATCATTCAGAGAGCTAGAAGTACTGAAACCACAAAATTATTGAGATCTCATCATGGGAAATAAAGTTTGTGTTCCTTGAAATACAAATGAGTTAGTATTCAAAAAGAAACTCCACATTAACATAATTCAGTGACTAACATTTGAAATATACTTGCACAAAATTCTAGTAGAGGAGAATAATTTGTGCATTGTACATTTCCTAAAATGTCACGGCCAAAAAAAGTATAAAATTGCTTCATGCTAAGATCCTTTGAGATTCAAATGGATTGTAATCATTGAGATATCTACATGTAAACTAGTAAATGGCCATAGTATGACTGCCCACAAAACAAATATTTGACAGGTCAAGATTCTAGGATGCATGATATGGCATTTGAACAAAAGAAAATAAAAAAGCAGTAGTTGGATTCTACTACTCATTGCATAGAATTATGAATTTAGTAAAATATCCTCACAATAGCAAAGCATAACAGATGCGTATATCTTAGAAGGTGACCATATTAAATGCTTAATACCATAAGCGTTGAGTAATCATCTGACCTTACAACCTGCTTTCCCCAAAGCCAACGCAATTGCTTTGCCAATTCCTCTAGAGGCTCCAGTAACCACAACAACAGGAGCTTCCACATTGTGAGTCATTCCAGTACTTGATTGTTCAACAGTGGCAACCTGTGCTTTTACACCTGCATGTACCATTACAATTAACAAGATCTGCATTTTAGGATATGAGATAATGAATAGGTAACTGAGACATGTATGTATAGGTGTCATCACCAGAAATGAAAGGCAAGAAAAGTCACTTATTTTAGCAAAAGAAATTGTTGAATGATTTTCAAAACCATGCAAGTAAAATTCCTCTATCTATATTTTTCCATTAAGTCACTGGTCAGCCCATGGAGATTGCATGTTGTAGTTGATCTTACATGGGATTTAATTTTTAAACCAAGTCCATTGGCTTCTTACAAAATTGAAATAAATTTTAAGGAGACTTACATGTAAGTCCTAATAGGTGGACTTAGGCCTCGTTTGGGAACCCTCCTTTTTAGCCAAAAAGTCAAAAAGTTACTAAATTAGCCAAAAAGCCAACAATCCATACCAAAAAGTCAAAGATTTCCTTTTTTCTCTACTTTTTGCACATCTTTTGGTAAAAAACCAAAAAGTCATCCCAAACATATTAGTTTTTTTTAACTCATATTTTAGCCAAATAGCTAAAAAGTTACTAAATTAGCCTGTTCTCAAACAGAGCCTATTGTCCAATAAGTCCTATGATAATCAATGGCGTTTTCTATCAAATACTATTAAAATATGTCACTAATTGTTAATTTTCAGCTTAAAATTTGTCACAAAAAATGTCACTAATTATAAGTTTTAGTGACAATTTAAAAAAATCATCAGAAAAAAACATTATTCAGTGTGTTTGTGTTTTGAGTTTTTTGAATTTAGTTTTTTGAAAATTGAGTTTTTTGTTTTTCGTACTTTTTTGTTTTTAGTAAATATTTTTAAAATTTTAACCATTTTTTAAACTTTTTTAGATGCACCTTACTTATATGCATCTAAAAAGTAAAATATCTGTGAAAAAAGATTTCAAAAAATTAATAAATACACAAAAATACAAAAAATATACTGAATTTTCACAATTTTTTGTATTTTTGGTATTTAGTGAATTTTTAAAGATTTTTTCACAAAATTATATTTTTTATGTGTATTTATATTAGGTGTGTCTAAAAATTTTAAAAATTGCTTAAAATATTAAAAAATTCAAGAAAATTAAAAATACGGAAAACAAAAGAGTAGAATTTTCTCGAAAAGTATTTTTAGAAAACTCAAACCAAGCAAAGTAAATTTTCAACTTTCAAAGGACAATTTGAAAAAATTGTCATAGAAACACATCACTAATTGTAACTTTTATCAACAATTTATAAAACCATAACAAAAACAGTCACTACTTATCAATTTTTAGCGACATATGCAAAAAAAGTCACAAAAAAGTATTTTTAGCTATGATTTTATTAGAACTTATTTTTAATAGGATTTGATGGGAATTAAGTCCAACTATTAGGAACTATTAGTAGTTTACTCTAAATTTTATATTTTTACAAAAAATTTGTTTAATTTGAAATTCCTCAACTTAGGGGTTGTTTGGAATATTCTAAATAAGTGCACTTTTTGACTTTTTATGAAATATGGATTGGGTTTGAAGTGATGTGGTAGAAAGGTGATGTGACTTAAATAGGATGTTGTGATTTAAATAGGATAGTAACTTTTTGACTTTTTGAATTTTTTTGAAAATGCCAAACCTAGCCTTACTCTGATGAGTTTGGTATTCTATCTGTGTAAGACATGAATGAAACTCAAATTCACCACTATACGTAATCATTGCTGTGCAGACTGGTTTCCACAATAGAGAGAGAAGGAACTAGCCTAGCAAGAGGAAGGTCCCCACTCCGAAGTGGGCCCTTTCCCCCCCTCTAAGGTGGGCTGAGCTAAGGGTTCAGCCTTGGCCCATTCCCCACTCCAAAGTGGGGAAGGTCATTGGCCCAACCCAAGCTTCTTCCCCTACTCTAAAGTAGGCCGAGCTAAGGGTCGACCTGGCCCATTCACCACTCTGAAGTGGACAAGTCCATGACTTAGACTCCATGGCCCTCACTTAATCCGAAGTGAGTTAGGCTAAGTTACGCTATAACAGAACAACCAACGCTATGCGGGTGAAGGGCACGTGGTGCCCGTGAATAACTAAACCGCCTAATGAGTCACGCCTCCTCCAATGAGGAAGGACTGGCATAACAACCGAAAGTGCGGTGGCCGAGAGGAACTTGGTGAACACGCCGAGTCTTCTCTATAAAAGGTAAACTCACTCTCTTTTGCAAGGGATCGATGACTTTGCACTCTATACACACTCGTCTTCTCTACTCTTTACTTACCAAACTCAGATCGAATCGACCATCGGAGGGGTTTCCAACAACACCGGTCAGGGAGCCTAACCATATGTTCCTTGTGCAGGCCTTCACCCAATAGTGCACCAGGGTTCATCCATGAAGTTCCTTCTCTCTGTTGCGGAAACCAGTTTGCACAATTGCCAAATTATTTTGAAATGTTTTTAATTTCCTGAATTATCTCAAATTTTATGGAATTTTAAGTGAGCATCCCCTTTCATACAATTCATTCTTCATTTTGTCCAACAAATTCACATTATTTCTCATGACTTTGAATTTGACATGTTCTGAAGCCTACTCTCAAATCCTGGTACTGTACATAGAACTACACAACACAACCATATAAAACTTCAAGTTTTCAAATTTGATGAACAAAATTCTCAAATGCAAAGTGGCATTCGCTGGTGAACAATGTTCTCAAAGCTCAGTTGGAATAAAGATTAGCCAAAAAAGAAAAAAAAAAAAAAAAAGTCAAAAAGCTAACAACCCATATCAAAGTCAAAAGAAAACCTTTTGATCTCCTTTCTACTTTTCGTGAAAAAAATTTTAAAAGTCAAAACATAGTTTTTTAAACATTTTCATTTTAATTTTTTTATTATAAAAAAAGTTAATTAAAAAAGTTTGTGATCGAAAAAGTAAAAAGCTCACTTGACTTATTGGTTTTTTTTTGGTTTTTGGTTGGGTTTGATGTGATGTGTTAGAGAGAGGATGCGATTAAATGAATAAAGATGATGTTATTAAATAAAGAGATTTTTTAACTTTTTTTTTTTTATTTATTTGGCCAACCCTTTTCTAAATTATTATTGCTCCCAAAAACGGTACTAAATAGCCAATTGATCCAAAATGCACAATAATTCCAGCTCAAAATAGGCCCTATAGTTAACACAACTAGATGTGCAGCAGAAATTACTAGTTGTAAAGCACTGAACTGATGCGATTCATATATGAGTAAAAGAACGACGACAAATCAAACGCATGTAATGAGATATGTATATGTATATGTATATACACAAAAAGCTCCAAAGAGGGAATGAAATCAATACCAGAGGTAGCAAAGGAGGTTCTCGATCCGCAATGCGAGTTAAGGCTATGTCGGAGCTGAATGGAACGAACTCGGCCGGTGATCGGAGAGAAATGAGAGGCTCTGAGGTCGCCGGAATGCGAACCAAATGCGGCGGATTTGAAGGCGATAACGGCCGATCCGGCGACGGAAGAAGCAGCCATGGAAGCTCCGAAGACGATTGAAAAGAGAGAGAGAGAGAGAGAGAGAGAAAGCGCGAGACAGAGAGAAAAGGAATGTTTATACAGAGGAAGCTTTGGAAGATCCGAAGACCCTGACACTGTCTTTGATTGAGGAGCAATCTTTGGTGCGAAATAAATTTATTTTTATAAAAAAAAAAATAAAAAAAAAATTTTGTGATCTTTTTTTTTTAGAATAAGCATAGTATAATAAAATAGGCAATCGAAAAAAAAAATTTTTTTTTCATTTCATTTTCATGACAAAATTTTTATGATCCCTAATTTTTCCCTTGATTGAGTGATTTAGAGAGAAAAGAAAAGAAATAGAGAGAATTATATATATATATTTTTTTGGTTATCTTAAGTGGAGAGAAATAGGGAGAAATAGAGAGAAATGGAGAAAAACTCATTTCTCTCATAATCCTTATTTTCAATCTTCCCAAAAGAAGAGAGATTGGGAGAGAAAAGAAATCCACAAATGTTTATATTTTCATGATATTAATTTTACCCCTATAAAAATAAAAGAAATAAAATGATTGAAAATATAAAAAGGTTATTTTGGTAATATAACATAAAATAATTTTTTTCTTTTCTCTTAATAAAATCTAACCAAACAAGAATGAGAGAAATCACAATCATTTCTTTTCTTTTATTTCTTACTTATCTAAACAAAAAGAAGAGAAATTACAATCATTTTTTTTTTCTTTTTTCTTATTACTTAAGTAATCATTCTTTTTCTTTTCTCTCCTAAGGTACCAAACATAGTGTGAGAGAGCCGTGGCGATGACTACGATGGGTTTTAGTTGAGACTTGTATACACCTTTCTGTTGCGTGTTGTTAATCGATGTGTAAATTCAAAACAAAATATGATAAATTTAGGATTGGTTTGTGATATTTTAAAAAAGTGTATTTTTTAATTTATTGTGATTTAAATAAGATAATATGATTTAAATAGGATGTGACTTTTTGACTTTTTGTATTATTTAGTAGATGCCAAATTTGATCTTAGTTAGGGCAAATTGCACTGAACTCCCGAGATTTTTTGTTTAATATAAATTTTTTTATGTTTAAAAAATTACATTTATTTATCTATCAAATTAAAATGATATATTTTTTTCATAGCTTTTATATATGTAAAATAAAATAATATTGATATTTTGTTTATGTCATTTTAAGAGAAATAACAATTATCTTCTTTGGTTTATTTCTGACAAAAAAATTAATTTTTTTATTTTTCGTGTTGTTTTATTTTTACTGAATTTTTTAAATATGATTAGGATATACTTAAAGAGTATAATATTTTGTGATCTTCTTTTTTTTTTTTTTAAATTCACCAAATACAAAAAAAAAAAAAACAAAAATATAAAAATTTAGTAATATTGTAATAAATGTGAATGACGGTATTTGGTAATACTATAATAAATATAGGTAAATAGACGAGAAAGAAAAATGATGGTGCAAAAAAAAAAAATGAAAAATTATATTCATATATAAAATTTTATATAAAAAATATCATAAAAATATTGCAATAGTGATGTTGTAAATATAAATTATGTTTATGGGTTTTGTTTTGAAATGAAAGGTCAACATTAAGCTATAATATTGTGTTTTAAAATTTTATATAAAATTTATGTTCGCATATTATCACTCAATAAGAATATGTTCAGGTAAAATTTAATAATAGAAAGTTATAGAATATAGTCATAATGATAAGAAGAAGAAATGGTAGAAAAAAAAGCAAAATGGTCATTAAAAAAATTTTAGGGCATGCCATCAACAATCCATGAGGCAATTTGTAATGAGATTACAAACCTCAAAGAGGGAAATGTAATTTTTTAGATGTGATGGGGAAATCTGTATTAAACAGAAATCTCATGCGTTGTTAGTGTACTTTACCCATTTAGTTAAAATCTCTCATTTAGTAAAAAAGATAATACAATTTATTTTGTTTCATAAATCTTTTAAGGAAGAACTGTATAATTGAGTAAGGACCGAGTAAATTTTTTTTTTTGGACGATATTACCCATGTATATATATCTCACTAACTCTTCTGACAAGAAATACTTTTATTTTATTTTATACAAGTTTAAAAATGTTGTATATGTGTATTTTAGTTGGTTCATCTACTATGTATTATGTTTTTGTAATAATAAAATGTTATTTTGAATCAAAGAAACATGTTACTGTTTACACCAATTTTGATGGTATTTTTTTATTTTTTATTTTTTAAGAATTTCATAATCAATATAGATCTTATTTGATAGATCTTGATGAGAGAATTCTAAAAATACTAATTTTATTAAAAACCAAAATTTAGATTAAAAGTTATATTATTTTAAAGTTTAAAATATTAAATTGTTAACTGAGCATATTTTAGTAATAGTGGTATGTACTGAACTTTTAAGAAAAACTTTGTGTACTTATCTTTAATACATTAAAATTTTATTATGAGAGGATTTTGACCAAATCTCCCCAAAACTATTTGCTTATTTACATGTACAATATTGCTACACCTACCAAATTTTGCCCCATCCAAATTTCTCAAATGAATATCCTAAGTATATTCATTTTTACTCAATCGGATGTAAGATTTTCATTTGGACAATTTGGGTAGAGCAAAATTTTGTGGATCAAACAGTATTCTTATATGTAATTGGAATTGTGATCCTCTCTATTGTATATTTGTAATGAAGAAATCTATTATATCATCTAATGGTGAATGAAATAATATTTTTTAATTAAAATAATTATAATTTTACATTCATATTTTGTAACTATTAGATA
This sequence comes from Camellia lanceoleosa, assembly GCA_025200525.1. Classification (NCBI taxonomy): domain Eukaryota; kingdom Viridiplantae; phylum Streptophyta; class Magnoliopsida; order Ericales; family Theaceae; genus Camellia; species Camellia lanceoleosa. The sequence continues at coordinate 8,818,196 of CM045767.1, read as the reverse complement.
TGTAATGAAAATATTTCATTACATAAATGGAATAGAGATGATTAAAGTCCATGTAATTGCATTATAAATAAATAAATAAATAAATTCATATGTAATTTTTATGGGAAAGACTATGAACACACCTTTAAAAAAGTATGTACTATATGTATCTTATAACAATATGCACCTTATAACAATTTCATACTTTATAATTTATAATTAAAATAAAAATAAATAAATAAGTCATAACCAAACACTATGTGGGTATAACCAAAAATTTCAAAATAATATCATAACTAAAGAATAAGAGTGGTCATAACTAAAGAAGAAAATGAAGTAACTAAAAGTGCATATGTTATGGAGTGTGTATTGTAGAATTCTCCAATTTTTATATAATGATTTAATTTATTATGGACATTTCCTTCAAAACAAAATACCATTAAAAATAAATTTATTTACAGTAATAGCTTGTCATATCATTGTTGTCAAGTTTTTTATATGAATTTTACCCGACGTAGGTGGAGAAAAGCGCCTCTTCTTCTCAACTTTATTCCAACATACAAATCGACTTTACCCGACGTTCCGAGAACAAAGAAGAAAAGTCTTTCTCCACCTACTGCCACAACCCAAACCGCCTCTGTATCTCGAGCGAATCAAGGATCAACATCTGACCTAACTAATCAGCCATCTACTTCTGCCCCTTACTTGATCCCGGTACAAGAACGAAAACGTCGGCGAAGACTTGTCCTTACATCCGAGATGGGTCGTGCAAAACCTATCGTCAAGGATCTTCTTGCCGATCTCCCTACTGATGTCGACGCTCAACCGACACAGAGCATGCCCCCACTAAAGCCAAAAAGAATAAAAAATGCTCAGCCAAAGGCCAAAGCCACCGAAGTTGAAACTGAGGACACTCAGCCAATTTCACAATTGGCTGGGAATGAGAAGACATCTTTCGTTCCTGCCAAAAGATCTGCTGAAGCCCAGCCCTCTGAGTCCTCCAAATCGAAGAGACCGAAATCGTTGTCTGGGACGACCTCGGGTTCTAAAAAACCAGATATCCCCTGGGCGCCTGCTATCACTCTGGAAGATAAGCCTGTCATGGCCAGTGACAGTGCCGACGATATCAATATCAGTGTCGCCCTCAGTATTGCTCTTCTTCTTCCTGGTGATCTTGAAAAGAATGTCGAGTTGAGTGAGTACGAAAACTACGCTCTCATGCTTCAGCGTTGTGTTCAAGTAAGTTTCTCCACTTGGTAATCTGTCTTTCTTTATCCTTTCATACTTGTAAAAAAATTTGTAATAACTTTCGCTTTATGCTCTTTTGGGCTGTTCAGCATGCCCACTTCTTCTCCATACAATCTTTTGAGAATAGGGAGAAGTTGACCAACATGAAAAGGGAGTTTACTGCCCTTTAAAAGATTAACAAAAGTCTCCAATCAAAAATGAAGAAGTTGGAGGACCAGGCTGAGGCTGCTCTTAAAGCTCAGACTGAAGCCGAGAAGAAGGCTGATGCTGCTGAAGCTATTAAGAAAGTTGCTGAGGCTCAGAAAAAAAAAAAAAAGGCCGAGGAAAAAATGGCCCAAGCTGAAATAGAGCTTCAGGAGGCCCTGGCCACTAAAGAGGCCGAAATCAAGGTGGCCGACGAAAAGGCTTACTCTCAAGGTATGGCTGACGTTACTGAGGAATATAAACTACAAGTTAGACAGGCATGCAACAGGGGCTTTTCCCTTGGTTGGATGTCCTTGGCAAAGAAGCTTAATATTCCTGATGATTCACCATTGCGTAAAGCCGACGCGATTCCTCTTCCATTCCCTCCATCTCCACCTCCAAGTCAAGCTGAAGACGATTCTGAATCCGAAGCTGAGGATGAGGATAAGGATGATGATGAGGCTTTAGTAAGGAAACCCAAAGATGACGATGAGACCAAGTCTCTTCTTCAGGATGATCAAGTCCTTGACTTGACTCATGAGGAGGAGGATGAGGAGACTGTCAAAGGGGCTACTCCTGAACAAGCATCATCTGATGTTCTTCCAGTTGAAAAAAGTCTTGATCAAACACTTGCCGAAATTGATGCCGAGATCGTGGCAGAAAAGGCAGCCGAAGTAGTTCTCCAAGAATCTGCCGAGGTCCAGACTCAAATTGTGCCTGAAGTTGAAGAATCACAACCTTGATATCTTTTGTACTTTTTTGTTTTCTGGATAATATAAGTTTCTTGTATGGCCGATGTGCCTCCAGTTTATGTTGAATGTTTTAATATAACTTTCTTTGAATGTCTGCACTCTTTTGCCTTTTCTTTGACTGCCTCTATATGATTCTATACTTAGAATATTTTGCATGCCTTTCAAACTTTGCCTTCTTTGTGCAATTTTCTCGGGGTTACATACCTCGAGTATAATAACTATAAACTTTACTTCGGCAAGATACTGACCTGCAAACTTTTTCATAAATTTCAACAAGTGTAAAACATATGTTATAAACTTTTCTCAAGTTATAACAAGTGCTAAACAATGATCTACTTGTAAATTGCTACAAATTTCAACAAGTGTTTAAACAATAGACTTAGCTTTTACTTTAACCTGTAAATTGCTGCAAGTTTCAACAGATGATCATATGTCAGCTTAACGTCATCTTGTAAATTGCTACAAATTTCAACAAGTGTTAAGCATCTTCTTTTGGTTTAACTAACCTGTAGATTGCTACAAGTGTTTAAGCAATAACCTCGGCTTCACTTCGACTTGTAAATTGCTACAAATTTCAACAAGTGAAGGGAAACAGTAATCTCGGCTTAACTCCAACTTGTAAATTGCTACAAATTTCAACAAGTGAAGATAAGGAACCATCTCAGCTTAACTTCAACTTGTAAATTACTACAAATTTCAACAAGTGAAGATAAGGAATCATCTCAGCTTAACTTCAACTTGTCAATTGCTACAAATTTCAACAAGTGAAGATAAGGAACCATCTCAGCTTAACTTCAACTTGTCAATTGCTACAAATTTCAACAAGTGAAGATAAGGAACCATCTCAGCTTAACTTCAACTTGTAAATTCCTACAAATTTCAACAAGTGAAGATAAGGAACCATCTCGGCTTAACTTCAACTTGTAAATTGCTACAAATTTCAACAAGTGTTAAGTGTCATTGCCTTCTCTCTGCCCCCAATGTGAACCTAAGTTCCACTTGGGTTCTCATTATTCATGTCTCTCAGAAACAACATTATATGTTTTTAACAATCATTTACAAGTGTTCCAAGGTCTGAGTAATGCTTTGCCCTCATTATCTTCAAGTCGATAAGCTCTATTGCCTAACACCGAAGTAATTCTGTAGGGTCCTTCCCAGTTTGGGCCAAGCTTGCCCTCTCTGGGATCTTTCTTATTACCGACGACTTTTCTCAAGACTAGGTCGTCTACTTGAAAATCTCTTGGATTGACCTTCTTGTTGTAAGCTCTGGCAAGCTGTTGCTGGTATACTGCGAGCTGAATTGCAGCTTTCTCTCTTCATTCTTCTAAAAGATCCAGATCTCGGGCTAAGAGTATATCATTAGTCCCATTCTCAACTCGTTGGGTTCGGATCTCTGGGATGCCGACTTCTAGTGGAATGACTGCTTCTGTACCATAAGCCGTGGCAAAGAAGGATTTCCCTGTTGATCTTCTCGGCGTAGTTCGATATGCCCAAAGTACGTTGGGCAATTTGTCTACCTACTTTCTTTTTACTGCCTGCAGCCTTTTCTTTATTCCATCTAAAATTACTTTGTTGGATGCTTCTGCTTGTCCATTACTTTGGGAAAAACTTGGTGTTGAAAAGTAATTCTTGATCTTGAATTTCGCACAAAAGTTCTTGATGAGTTTGTTGTCAAACTGCGTTCCGTTGTCGGCAACTATGGCTCTTGGAATGCCAAATCTGGTGATGATATTTTTCCATATGAAGTTCTTGACATCCACATCTCGGATTTTGGCAAGAGGTTCTGCCTCTATCCACTTTGTGAAGTAATCCGTCGCTACCAGCAAGTATTTTCTCTGCCCAGTTACCTGGGGAAGTTTTCCAACAAGATCCATGCCCCACTGGGCAAACGGCCAAGGACTGGATACTGGATTCAGGTCAGCAGCTGGCTAGTGTATCAAAGGTACAAACCTTTGGCATTGTTCGCACTTCTTCACGTACGCTTCTGCATCTTTTTGCGTGTAGGGCCACAAATACCCCTGGGTAATGGCCCTATGAGCTAGTGATCTACCCCCAGCATGGCTTCCACAAACTCCTTCATGAATTTCATATAAAAAATCTTCAACCTACAAAGGGTGTACGCACCTTAAAAAGGGTCCAGTAAAGGACCTTTTGTAGAGATGTCCATCCGCAGTCAGACTGAATCTTGCCGACTTCAATCTGACTTTGTGTGCCTCCTTGCGGTCTTCTGGCAATTTTCCTTCTTTCAGGAATACAACAATTGAATCCATCCAGCTTGGCCCCATGTCCACACATATTGCTTCCTGCTCTGTGTTCTGTGGCTCTATGTTCGGGCCTGACATATAGTCAATCATAATTGTCCTTGTCTTTCCGGTCTGTATCGAACTTGCCAGGTTGGCCAACGCGTCGGCGTGGCTGTTATCATCTCGGCTTACTTGGATTAGTCGGCAGTTCTGAAATAAGTTTGCCAATTTGATGACCGCTTTTGCATATGCCGACATCCTTTCGTCTCTGGCTACAAATTCTCTTGTTGACTGGTTAACAACAAGCTGTGAATCACAAAAAACTATTACCTCATCTGCTTCTGCTGCTACTACCAGTTTTAGCCCTGCAATTAATGCCTCGTATTCTGTTTCATTGTTTGAGGCCTTGAACCCCAAACGGATGGACTGTTTTATTATTTCTCCATCTGGAGATATCAGTAGTACTTCTGCCCCCGCTCCTTGTCGGTTTGAACTTCCATCGACAAACAGTCTGAAGGAATTACCGATGTAGATGCTGCAGGGTTTGAGTTTTTCCTTCCTTTGCTCTCTTGCCTTAGGCTGGGATTCTCCTTTGTTTGCTGGGACAATGTTTATCTAGGCTCAACGGAGCCTGATGTTCGATGGATTCAGGCGTGAATTCTGCCACGAAGTCGGCCAAAACTTGGCCCTTGATTGCTGTTCTGGGCCTGAACTCCAGGTCATATTGGCCCAAGGCCACTGCCCATCTTGCAATTCTTCTTGTTAAGTCTCCTTGTTGTAATAAGGACTTCAATGGGTGCTCTGTTAGTACCACAATCTTGTGCGCCTGAAAGTAATGGTTCAACTTTTCTGAGACCATCACTAAGGCTAGCATTAATTTCTCTAGTGGTAGATACCTTGTTTCTGCGTCGGTCAAGGTTTTACTTACATAGTAAACAGCCTTCTGTTCTCCTTTTTCTTCTCGGATTAATCTTGACTTATCGCATGTTACACACGGCTAAGTACAAGAACAGCTCTTCCCTAGGTTCAAGTGTTGAGAGGACTGGAGCCGTGGTCAGATACTTCTTTAGGTCGGCCAAAGCGGCCTCACATTCTTCAATCCATAGGAAGTCTGTGGTCTTTTTCACCAGGTTGAAGAAGGGTTTAAACTTGTCTGAGCTTCGGCTTATGAACCTGTTTAGGGCTGCGGCCCTTCCAGTAAGAATTTGTACCTGTTTTGCCGATGTTGGGCTTTGTAGATCCAGGATGGCCTTGATCTGATCTGGGCTGGCCTCTATTCCCTTTCTTGTTACCAGGTACCCCAGAAACTTTCCAGATCCAACTCCAAACGCGCACTTTGATGCGTTGAGTCGGAGCCGATATGTTTTGAGGATCTCAAATACCTCTTTTAGGTCGGCAAGATGACTCCTGGGCTCCTTGGTCTTTACGACCATGTCATCGATGTAGACTTCTACTGTTTGGCCGATCAAGTGCTTGAACATTTTGGTTACCAGCCTTTGGTAGGTTGCTCCTGCGTTTTTCAACCCAAAAGGCATTACTCTGTAACAGTACAGGCCTTTTGGGGTGATGAACGCTGTCTTCTCTTCGTCTGGGGGGTACATGGCTATCTGGTGGTACCCCCTATAAGCATCCAGGAATCTCATCATTCCATGTCCAGATGTGGCATCCACCAGCTGGTTAATTTTGGGTAGAGGGAAGCTGTCTTTGGGATAGGCTTTGTTCAGGCTTGTAAAATCTACGCATACCCTCCATTTACCGTTCTTCTTCTTTACTACCACAGTGTTTGATAGCCATGTCGGATAATTGACTTCTCTGATGGCCCTGGCCTCTAGAAGTCTGTCTACTTCCTCCTCCACTACTTCGACGTGCATCAACGTCGGTCTTCTGGCTCGTTGTATTACAGGTTTGGCCGACCTGTCAACGTTCAGTCTGTGACATATGACCTCGGGGTCAATGCCAGGCATTTCATAAGGTGTCCAGGCGAACACCTCTATGTTTGTTCTCAAAAAGGCTTCCAGTTCCTTTTCTTCTTCTTCAGCTAAGCTTGAGCCAAGAAGAAAGAAGCGCTCTTCATCGCCCTCCTGGACGAGGATTTTCTTTAGTGTTTCCTCACTCTTCTCGGCCGGCTCCTTGCCGACATCATCTAGGACCTCCATGTCCTCATCTTCAATCTCTGCCTTCCCTAGTTCTTGTATGTTGCAGGTTGTTTTCATTGCTGCCATGGAGCAATTTTTTACCTGCAGCTGGTCTCCTCTGACTTCTTCAATTCCATGTTCTGTTGGGAACCGCAATAGTTGATGCAACGTTGAGGGAACTGCCCCCATTGCATGCAACCATGGCCTTCTCAAGATGATGTTGTATGGTGAAGGTGTGTCAATCACGATGAACTCTGTCCTGATCATCTTAGTGCCGGCTTGTACTTCCAAGTTTGTAGCGCCCAATGGCTACGTCGGCGTTCCATTGAAGCCGACCATCGGGCCATTCGATTGCTCCATGTCATCTGGGTGAAGGCCCAGCTCCTTGTAACATCTAACATACGTGATGTCACAAGAGCTTCCTTGATCTATCAGGATGCGTTTCACTTGGCACTCCCCAACCTGGAGGGATACTTCCAAGGCATCATTATGCGGGTGCTGGACCATCTCTAGGTCGGCTTCGGTGAAGGCTATCATCGGGCCTGGGTACTCTTCAAGCTGAGGTCTTTTCTGTCCGACCTGGTTCACGTGCTGCAGGTGTTTTACTCTTTGGGTTTCCCCCCGTATGTCGTTTTCATTCATCTTGGAGTGAATTACGTTAACCACCCTAGGTCCCTCCTCGTGGTTCTTTGTCTTTGGGGAGGCGGGCCGGTGCTTGAGGTAACCTTGCTCGCTCTTCTCTCGTCTGGCCGTCGACAAGATCCCTCGATGGCCTTGTCTTACTAAGTCCTCTCAAGATGCTTTTAGGGCTCGCAGCCTCGAGTTGGGTGCCCTTCTTCATTGTGGTAAGCACAACGCCTACCAACTTTCCTCGCCCATGTATTCCCACAGGGCTTTTCTTTGGTGCTTTGAATAGGGTTGATTTGGATTTGATCGAGACTTTGTGGTAGGACCGGATTCAAACACGATTCATTACTGCTTGCCCTCAATTCTATCTCTGCTTTGCTAAATCCGTTATTACTTCGGCCTCGCTTCGGCGAGCCGTTCCCTTTTTCCTGTTTTACCTCCTTATTTCCCGATGTATCCTCTTCGGCTCTGGTATACTTCTCGATTCTTGCCATGATCTCTTCCATGCTCTTCGGCAATGTCTTTGCCAAAGATTTCTGCAGTGAACAATCATCTTTTAGGCCGTTCTTGAAAGACACAACCGCCACTTCTTGGTTGTATTCGGGTATTCGATTGAACACCTCATAGTATCTTTTTGAATAGGCCCTAAGGCCTTCATCCTTGCTGATCTTCAGAGCCATTAATGCGTCCACCCTTAATGGCTGTAGCTTATTTGTCACGAACCTGGCCACAAACATCTCGGCCAGGTCTTCCCAAGTCTTCACACTTCCCTTTGGCAGTTTATGGAACCAATCTGATGCAATCTCCCTAAAGGATGAGGGGAACACTTTGCAGAACAACGACTCGTTTCCACTGTATAGTGCCATTGAGTTCAAGAATAATCCAACGTGGAAGTTAGGATCTGACTTACCATCGTATATTTGAAACCTCGGCATACTAAATCTCTTCGGTGCCTCAAATTTGTCCAGCTCTACCGAGAACGGTGTCTTCGACTTGTTGGGTGAGGTAACCTCGGCTTCAGCATTATGTTCCTTCCTCTTGAGGTAATTTCTCAAGTCTTCTTTACTCCTCCCTGGAGCTCGGCTATCTTTTGACTTCAGCCTTTTCGGCACACTACTTTCGGCCTCGTGGGGGGCCCGCTTTGATCTTTTTCCATGGGTTGTATCAAAGCAGAGCGCCTGCCTTTGGACATGCCGATGTTCTCTGGGCTCTGGGTCCTTCGTGTGATATGTCCTTTGGGCTTTCTCTTGTCTCGGCTCCTCTTGTCCGACTTCCTTGGAAAGCGGGTGAGAGAGCCTTCCGCTCTTGGTGTGCTGAGGTGCTTCGGGAATTATTTTCCTTCCTCCCTTTTGGGTATTAATTGCTGGGATCAGCGTGTCCTGCAGCGGGTATGGTGACTGCATGACATTGTTTTGCATCATGAAGTTAACGACCGACTGCAGGTTTGCTAATTTATCTGCCAATTCTTTCACTTCCTCATCCATCCGTAGGCATCTATCCCTCCATACCTGGAGGTTATCTTCGTTATAGTACCTGCTTTGGTCTGTCTTCTTTGAAGTGTCGCTCTCCTGGCCGACGTCTTTTCCTTCGTGTCCCTGGTTACGAGTTTCTGCATTGTGGTTGTCCCCTTCGATGTCAAGGTCGATATGTCTATTACTCCCAGTAGGAACGTCGTCCTCAATCTTTTCTTTTTGTGTGTTACTGGCCATCTATTCGTCTTTCTTTCCCACAGACGGCGCCAAATTGTGTGAGTGATTTTCTGATCACACTGCCCACCTTAGTAATTCAGCTGTAGAACACAGGCAGAATAGATGGTACCCTGCTGTCCTGTACAAAAAGAGAAGGCTCCGGCGGTGGTTCTTCCACCCGAGGGCACTCCGACGATCAAGTCAGTATATCTCTCAAAGATAATCAATAGTGCTGAAGACAATGCTCAAAGTATAAGATTGCGTATTTTAGACCCACGAGGGTACCTCTCTTTTATAGACAACTTAATCCCAACCCCACTAGAAGCCTGACTTCTATGGATTTCTATTTGGTGCTTACTTTGGATTCCTCAAGAGATAAAGATAAACTCCCTAAGAGTTTTATCCTTATCTTGGCCAAGTCTCCTCTTTATCCTAGGACTCTTGTCCCCTATCCGCGAATCTCGGATTCCGACATCTTTGGAGACAACCTCGGCCTAGTCGAGATAACCTCGGCGTTATTACCAGGACACGTGGTACCTCGACTGACACATCGGCTTCACCTTGCCACGTGTTGATACTCTGAAAATATATCTGTCACGACCCAAACCCACTTGGTTTAGTTTAAAAGAAATCGGATGCTGTCAAGAATATAGAAGGCCCGCAAAAAAGAATTGATCAAAGCAATCTGAGAAATCATGGAAGCCAATACAGAAGTAACTAGTGTCCTAGTGTCTGTGTAAATCGTATGTCACTCAAACCAAACCCGCCCTTATGGTTTAGAGAAGCCAAGAAGAAGAGAACCGAGATTACCGGCTACCGAAGTAATACAAACAAATAGAGTATGTGGTTCGCGAAGCCACAACACAAAGTAACCAGTGTCCATTGAACTGTAAAATCAGATGTCAAAACATTTTTCATGCATTCATTCAAAAGATACAGTACAGTCTATACAATCATTTACAATAATCAAGACAGGATCAAATCCCTTAATAATAGAGCGTGATAACAAAGAGACAGCCTACACAAAGGTTGACAAAAAAAGGAAGTAGATGGGCGATGGGACAAAAACAACCCCCATAGCAGCATGGCAACAACCTCTCGCAGTGAGGCACATAAGTGGCTTTGACAAAGCGGGGACCAATCCCACCGCTCCTAGCTCGGCCAGTTTGCCGAGAACCTACATATATATATAAGCAGTGAGCTAAGCCCAGTGAATAACATATAGCGTAAAGAGGTTATGAATGAATGTTCTAAAAGATGAAATCGCACCATTAAATAAAGATAATCAAGAATCGGATTCATTTCAATTTTTTTCAATCTTCGGTTTTATGTGGTACCATAATCCCTTACATATGATAGGTCAAAAAGCACCAGGTCGAAGACACGAACTCCATGATAATGATGGCCGATTAAGCGATGCTCGATATGGTAAAGGGGGCCGGGCCGAGCTAACTATGTGATATGATAATTGCTAAGGATGCCCTGTCGGTTCAATCTGATATGTCAATCCATATTTGGTTCACATCCATTAGCCTATAAAATGTATAAAACAAAAAGAGGTGGGTCCAAAGGACTCCGAAGAGAACGAGAACAAGAATGTTCCGTATCGATAAAGATGGGTTCCCCCGACAGAGAATACAGAGAATAAAGAATAAGAATAAATATGCCTAAGATAATAACACTCTTTGTATTGTGACATACATTCATTCAAGAACAATAGCAGCAATAAAAAGCTGCCAGTCAAGATTCAAAAGATAACCGTTTTGAACATATCTTTACACAATTGTTACTCACAGAGATTGGGCTAATAGCGCAGAAAGGCGCGTCCAGAAACCAACCCTAGCAGGTTAACAAATAGAACACACATTAAGTTCACAGTCGAAAGGAGGATAATTAAATCCCTATATTTCCTCGGTGTGGTTCTATGTCTAAATCCTCATTAAGATGTCTTAAACTAGGCCTAAGAATGCTTAAGATGGGATGAGGATGCAAAAATACAGTTGGAGGGCACTTTTCAAAAGTTGTTGAAAAGGTCTCGAACCTTTCTGCCTTCCTTCCGGCGAGCGAGGAAAATCAATCAAAAAGGGCGAACAATCAACCGCAATCCTTTGCGATGAAAGCGATAAAAATCTTTAAATCTTTGGATTTTTTTTTTTCGAGCGCAAGCCCTTCTTCCTCGAAGCGTGGTGGCTCAGGCGCGTTAGCTCGGCGAAAGAAAAAAAAATCTGAATTTTCAGTTGCCTTAGTGGTCGCCTCTTCCTTATTTCCGACTTCTTCGGCCGAGCCGAGGGTTATTTCACGAGCGATAATCGAGCGCCGAAACCTTCGCCGAGTTGCGTTAAAGAAAGTTTCGATGCTCGATTTTACGCCGAGCCACTAATCCTTCGCCGAAGCCTGGCGTGAGGAAACGTTGTCGTCGGTCGGTTAAGGTCAACGATGAATTTGATTTGCCTTCCAACCTCAAACCAAGCATTTCTTAACTCAATTCTCGACCTTTTGGGCCCAAATTCTGGAAAATACATTCTAAAACAATGAATAACAAGTTTCAAAAGCCAATTTATGAATTCAAGCCCCAAAGGTGAGTCAATTAAATCTAAAATTCAAACCCATTTCAAGAACAATTTGCAAACATGCAATGCATGAGTTTTTAACCAAATTCAAGGTTCAATTCTTGCTCTAATGAGCTCCAATCTTTGAAAACAACTTGAAAGCATGGACTAATATAAAATCATGGACATGCATGCACAATTTATCATGAATTCAACTTCAAAATGCATCAATTCAAGCATGCATGTAACATTTGAGCTCCAATTCACCATTTATGAGCAAATTCATGACTTACTTCCCTATAATCATGATACATGCAAGATGGAACTTAAAAACAACCAGAAGATGATGGTTTCACTCACCTAAGTCTTGTATTTCAAGAATGGAAGCACTATTTAGTAATCTATGTTACCAATCTTCAAGTTCTCCTAGCAAATCAAGCCAAATGTGTTGAAATCAACTCTCTCTCTCTAACTCCCTTCTAATTTCGGCAAGCAACAAGAAATAGGGGCTGGAGGAGTGTTTAATTAAGTGTATAAGATTAAACAAGTGCCCACTCACAATGGCATTTCCGTAATTTCGACGAACTCTTTGATTGGCTTAAATTATTCTAGTTTAATCATTCCTAATCAATTTTCAGATAAATATACCATAAAATCAGAAATATTCTATTGAGTCTAAAACATCAAACGGTTTCTAAATCGCGCGCCGAATCGTCACGATCTATCGCACGATAAGGCCTTCAATTAGCAGTTTAAACACATAAATGTAAGCAGATAATTAATCCATCAATATATAGAAACGCTAATATAACAGATAAACTCATTCAATTTCGGGCCGATTTAGTACATTTAGTGCGACAGCTAATAAGATTAGATTATCATTCATGGCGTCCAATTTATAAATAATCAAATATATAGTAGTGGGTTTATTCGGTAATCGGTACGAGGGTTGTTACAATATCCCCACAGTAGAATTCTCCAATTTTTATATATAATGATTTAATTTATTATGGACATTTCCTTCAAAACAAAATACCATTAAAAATAAATTTATTTACAATAATAGCTTATCATATTATTGTTGTCAAGTTTTTTATATGAATTTTATATAATAATAAATTTTTTCATCAATCAAATCAACTATATTTGGATTATATGCAAAATGCATGTTAAATTGTAAGTGAATTTAGTATAAATATTTAATTATTTCAATAATTACATAATTATATGGAGTTGTCTTCTTTGGTAGAATAAATATTCAATGTTATTAATGTCAATATCATGTCCAGTACAGATATTTAAATTACTCATTTTGTATGAAGTTTAATTTTTGTTGGGACAATTACCAGACAATGGTGTTAAAAAAAAAAAGTATAAATTAATAAAAAAAATTATAATATTAATTATTAACATTTATAATATTTTTTGTTTGTAAATATATTTTATCGACATCATGTCAATATAATTCTCTCATTTTTGTTCACTAAGATAATTGGTCATACAACATATAATTCTTCCACCATTGGGAGGGGGGTGGTCTCATGGACAACACATTGTGTTTTCACAAGAGTGAGTCAAGTTCGAATCCTGAAGGCACGCTCTCCTTAGGAGACTATGTATTATACTCCAATAAAAGCTTGACATCTTTTGTGGCACATGACAAGGTTTATTGGGTACTTCGGTGGCGAGTCATTTTCTATGAGTTAGGTTAAATGTAACTGACAAACAATTACCCTAGAAACAAGATCCACGGATACTATAATGCCTGACGGAGCAACTTTGTTTTTGGAGTTTAAAAAAAAAACAATTCCGCCACGTAGCTCGAATCCACATTGGCTCCAGTGACCCGAATTTCTTTTCTCACCCAACTTTCTACTGCTGTGCTCAATACACCCACACATTCCATTTTCTCTCTCTCTCTCTCTCTCTCTCATATCGTTGTCTTTTTCCTTCATGTAGGGTTGTAATTTTGGCCCGGCCAGGCCCATGTTGGGCCTTGCAAGCTTTCCACCAAAAATTGGGTAGGCCCAGCCCGACGCATGGGCTAGAAAACTAGGCCCAAGCCCAGGCCTAGGGGTATTCAGGCTTTGGGGCAGCCAGCGGGGCGGGCCCCCAGGCTTGGGCCTGGGCTCGGGCTTTGGGCAGGCTTGGACAGGCCTAAACAATTTTTAAAATTTTTTTTATTTTTTCCACTAAAATTTTATTATTTTTCATTAAAAATAACACAGGGCCTCGAGTGGATCGGGCCTCAGGCCAAGCTTTTTGGCGGGCCTTCAGCGGGTCGATGGATCGGGCCACAGGTCGGGCCGGACTTCAAAACGATGGCCTAGGCCCAAGGCCTTGGGCTTGGCCTTGACGGCCAGCCCATCTTGGGTCATGACGAGTTCGGGCATCATGCGAACCTGGTCAAAATTACACCCATACCTTTATGTTTTTCATTTTCTTCCTTTGTTCTCTCTCTCTCTTTCATCACTGTCTTCAATCTTCTTTATCTTCATTGTAATGAGTAGCAAGTGTTTCATCAAGACAATCACGAAGGCCGTAAACTCGAGTCAGAACATGAGATGCCATGTCTTCTTCACTACGAAAATCAAGGTATTCTCAGACAAAACTAAACCTACAGTGCATACATATACATATACATACAATTAATGGGTACATATATATATGGATTATCCAAAGTCTAGTGTGAAGATTAATAAAAAGTAGAGAGAGAGAGAAATTGACCATAAAATCAAACATCCACCTAATTAATAAAGAAGATTGATCCAGAATGTGAGAAGTCTACAATTTTCAAAACCCACCAACCCACGCAATATATAAAAACACATACATATATACATACTCAAATAAAATCAAATATATGTAAAATAAGGTAGAAATTCTCCAAAATTAAGCATCAAAAATCCCAAACCAAACCCTACTCACAAATCCCATTTCCCATTTCATTCCAGAAATCTGGTCATTGCACAAAATCAAGGTATTCTCAGACAAAACTAAACCTGCAGTGCATACATATACATATACATACAATTAATGGGTACATATATATATGGATTATCCAAAGTCTAGTGTGAAGATTAATAAAAAGCAGAGAGAGAGAGAGAAATTGACCATAAAATCAAACATCCACCTAATTAATAAAGAAAATTGATCCAGAATGTGAGAAGTCTACAATTTTTAAAACTCACCAAACCACGCAATATATAAACACACATACATATATACATACTCAAATAAAGTCAAATATATGTAGAATAAGTTGGAAATTCTCCAAAATTAAGCATCAAAAATCCCAAACCAAACCCTACTCACAAATCCCATTTCCCATTTCATTCCAGAAATCTCATCATTGCACAAAATCAGCAAACACAGAGAGAGAAAGAGAGAGAGAGAGAGAGAGAGAGGAAGAGAGAATAACAAGCCATTGAAGTCAATATCCGAAAAGACCCATTGAAGTCCAGATCTGAGGGTATGCATAGATCTATCATAAATCTGTTCCCTCTCTCTCATTTTCTCCTTTTCTTCTTCTTCTTTTGTTAGTTTTAGAGAAAAACAGATGGGGCAGAGAAAAAAAGAAAAAAAAAATGCTCAAAACGACGTTGTTTTCAATAGTCGAGCCATTCGGGCCGAAATACGAGCTATGAAACATTTCTCAAAAAAAAAAACAAACAAACATATAATTCTTCCATTTTTGTTTATTAACACAATCGGTCATACAACATAAGATGTCGTGGGGTTGCTCTCTCGTTGAAAAGACAATCGCTTATGCGTATGCAATGAAATATTTGAGATTTCAATTTTATTATCATTTTTTTGAAATCATTGTCAATTAAGGAAAATTAATAACGGCCATTTGAATTAAGAATAAAAAATGATTCTTTCAACCCACTGAGTTCGATCAGTAAGTTAACATATACGTCTATGAATATCTGAGGACTATAAATTTAGCAATCTTCCATGACAAATCTCATGGTAATTACAAAAAAAATAAAATAAAAATGGTGTCCCATTAAAGCCATAGAGTTGAACATACCATAATAATAATTAACAAATAAGTGAAATGATCTAAACAATCCTAAGTAACATTAAAAAGCAAGTTTGACTTCTTCATTCCAATTACAACCTTCACAACTCATGTTGTCACCCTCTGCTTCTCGGCCTCTCTTTCATGTTTCTCCCACTTCTGGCAGTATTGATTATTGTCTATATGTTGCACTTTGTTCATCTATTTTTATTTTAAGACTTATTTTGGACAATAAGTTACTGTCCGAAATAGGTCTTGGAATAAAGTCAAAAAATCAATAAATTGACTTTTAACCTAATTACCAAAATAGACCTATATTTGATTTCTGGATTTATATAACACAACTTTTGTAAATAATCTAAACACTCCTACCCAATAACATGTTACAGAACAAGTTGACTTCTCTATCCCATTTACAAGCTTCACAGCTCGTGTTGTCATCCTCTTCTTCGCGGCCTCTCCATGTCTCTCTCACTCTGATGCTTCGAGTTTTTCCATGGCAGCAAAAATTTGTTTGTTGGCTGACCATATGATTGTTGATCCACATTGTGTGAATAATGGCTTTGATTCTTTCTCTGCACTCTTGGATCCTCAAGCTCTTTGAATTTGAACAAGTATTGTTCATGGCATTTAGAAGCTTTAGGCCTTGTTTGGTTGATTGCCCACCTCTAGAGAGGAGGATCATACCGTACACGTATGAGGCCTCCACGTGTCCTTTCTCTGCTGCTCTCTTCAAATGTTCTAGTCCTGATTCCATTCTCATGTGGCTGAAGTATTCAACCTATAATATTGCAATTGCAGAAATTAAACACAAACGAGATGTTTAAAAAAATATTAGATGATTTTATTTCAACTGTGAGGCTAACTATACATAATTGAATTTAACATTATGAATAAATTTCTGAACAATCTAATTTTTTAATTTTTCTGTTGCATATATGAATGTTTGTTTTCTTTTTACAACTTAAAATATATAAATTTCAGTTGAACGGTCAATTCAAAATAGACTGACATGACTACTTTCTATTATATAGAGACAGAATCTAATATATTATTTGAATCATTTTTCAATATAAAAAATTATTCTACATACTCATAATTTAATCATAAAATACACGACAGCTTGACAGGGCCCATAAGGCCTAAGAAATAGCTTTATTTGTTAGTATCTCACATTTTTTTTCAGTAGAAGTGGACCATTATATATGTTGACCTGTACATATTTTTTTTAATTTTTTTCTAGTTTAACTTTATATTTGTTATGTTGACTTGTATATGTTTAATATTTTTTTTTGAGCAATGGTAGAGGGTCACAAAAAGTGTGGCTCAAATGACTCAAAACTGGCAAAACGACGTCGTTTTGCGTCGTTTTGACAGTTTTGAGCCATTTGAACCACACTTTTTGTGGCCCTCAAACATTTTTTTTTTTTTTTTTATAATTTAATTATCTACGAGTAGGTTGAGTGGAAGACAAATGGAAACTCAATGATACCACTTTGCAACTTAGGTCCTATGGCCCTGTTTGCTTTTAGGATATAAACAAGGGTCCTGTTATGGTGTGCAACCCTTTAAGGTTGCACACCATATGCAACCAACACAAAAAGCATAAGTGGAAGGTATAAACATGAAACAGGACAACAAACACAAAA
This sequence comes from Camellia lanceoleosa, assembly GCA_025200525.1. Classification (NCBI taxonomy): domain Eukaryota; kingdom Viridiplantae; phylum Streptophyta; class Magnoliopsida; order Ericales; family Theaceae; genus Camellia; species Camellia lanceoleosa. Next base: position 8,801,116 of record CM045767.1, on the reverse strand, counting down.
GGCGTAAGTGTAAGGTGTAAGTTGTACACTTAAAAAAAAGTCCTATAAACAAATGGTTAGATTGGATATCATATATTTTGGGCGTCACATATCTTTTATTTGTAATTTTTTTTTTATAAAGAGTATATAATATACCATGAGATTGTATATCTCTAAATTGGTAGATATATAATATCACCCTCCTTTTGTTATATCATATCCTATAGGATGGAATAAGAATTAAAAAGTCAAATTTATCCTTCTTATCTACTTACCCTTCTAAACCCTTTTCATTGTTTATGTTAAGTCTTTGATTTCATTTCTTTATATTTTTTTTATAAATGCTTTTTGTTGTATCCAAATAATCCTTCCTTTTCAATGCCTTTTGTTTTATATGTTGCTGATCTGGAAATCAATGAAGCCTCTATAAACAAACAAAAATGATTTATTTATTATTTTTTCATAAATAATGATAAATCTGATATGATCGTATGTGTATGATAAAAAAATTATTTCTCAGTTTTTTACTTTTTCATTTTTATAGTTGGTTGATGTTGTAGATGAATGGCTTGAGACATTTGTTTGTTTAGGTGAAGAGTTTGAATTTTTTTTTTTTTTTTTTACATAAACCAAATATATATATATACAAAATAAGACTCTTCACTTAAAAAAAACTGATTGTTTACAAAAAGCTGTTATTTTTATAATCAAAATACTTGTTTAAAATGGGTTATTTTATTTTATTTTATTTTTATTATCAAGTTCCATTGGAGTATAACATATCCAAAACATTTGTAAGAGATACATATTTAAGCAACCAAATTATGTAATGACTTGTGGCATGAAATATCTTAGAACCAAAAAAAAAAAAAAAAAACTCATTGCTTGAGTGAAAGATTCACGCAAAGATTAGTCAACAATGACAACTAGATATATATATATATATTATTGGAGTTTTGTCACATTTTTTTTTTATGTAATATTAGTAACTCTTTCAATAAATAATTGTTCATAGTTTTTAATCAAGAGTTATCATAGATATGCTCTGATACTAGTTGTATGGAAATTGAGGGGCTCACCATTACATAGCAACACCGGTCTAATTCTTTGAAGAAAAACTTTATAACCACAAGCATAACATTATGAGCCAACAAATATTGTTTGAAATTTATACTAATTTAAAATTTTTTATTTGATCGAGTAGGACTCTTTCTTCACATATACTCTAATAATCAAATTATCAAATTTTTTTCCCACTAAAATTATGTTTAGTTTATGAATTTGATGAGAGAAATGAAAAAAGTAAATAAAATATGAATGAAATATAATTACATTTTACATAATTTTTTTTAATTTTTAAAAATTCCTTCTCAAATTCATAAAATAAAGATAGCCTAACCTACCATACAATATTTGAGGTGATCATGGAATGGAATCACATGGCAATCACGTGTAAGTTAGACTAGAACAGCTTGGGGGGTCATGAATGAAACAGAGAGAGACAAAGTCATATGATGAGGAGCAAGAGCATTAATTCTAAGGTAAGCAACCTAATAATATATGGTGGTATTACATATACCAATTGGTATATCAATTAGTGTATTAATATATATTATTATATTATTATTTTAAAATTATGATCACCCATTATATAAATTACAAATACCTAAAACGTCTAAAATTGTTTTATGTTATTTATTAATATATTAATTGATATATCAATTGATACCTAATATAACATGAAAACATGTGAGAAGAGAAGAGTGGGTTAGGAAAGAGTACCATTCCTTGTCTGTACAATGCTTCTGGGTTTCCACTTTGTATGCATCGATTTAAGAACAAACTCACTTCTTCACGTTTCAGCCATTGATGAATCACTGGGAATTTCTCTATTGACACATGTTGTAGTATGTACTTCTCCTCTGCTACTCCCATAAATTCTCTGCAACTGTCATTACATTATTTAGTTAAATACGGGTTAGAACCAAGATAATGAAATAAATATCACATATAACTATATGATTAGTAAGTAAAAAACAAAGAATGTACCTAATCTCACTCGGCATTTTCTAGGTGACCTTTTAGTTTTTTATAAATAAATAAAAAATATGCAAAAAAATAGATAAAATAATTTTTTGACAAAAATATTTTGTTCCCAATAATTGCATAATTTATGGTTCATATTCAACACATGTGCAATGAGACTTACACTATGAATAATTTTAAACCACACATTATTATTTTTCTTGATTTTATTTTTTATTTTTATTTTTTTGTTATGAATTCTTGGTTTTAACACTGTTCTCCATATTTATCGTCGTTAGTTGTGAGCAATTTTTGCATGCATTGAAAATATTGTCACAAGCTTTTCTCATTGACTTAAGACAGTAAAATTTTTATTATATTTGTTTCGATATTTTTAAGATAAAATCAAGTATTTATGATTGGTGAAAAATACCATATATCTTGCAATAATTTTTTCATTTTTTCAATCAATATTTATTCATTGTATGTGAGACTAATCATCATTGTACTAGAGATTAACAATTTAGACAAAGGAAAATATTTATAAAAAAAAAAATAGTATGTCTTCAAGATTCACAACTTTTATATAGTAAGTTTTACATTTAAATCACATATTTTTCTTATATTTTTCTCTATATTCTTAAATCTTTAACTTTCAAGAATTTATAAAATTTAACGTTTAATAAATAGTCTACCCTTTGAAGTCATACAAAAACGTCAGAAACAATACAGTTGAATATAAAATTGATGACATATTAAACTTACAAAATATCATCATTTACCAATATATTAATTTCGGAAACCGTTATTTGGAAAGAGGAGGAGGCGGTAGAAGAAGAAGAAAGACTAACCATAGTTTGGAATTGAAGAGGTCGGTGAAGGAAGAGGAGGCAACCAGAGCTAGAACTTCAACCAACAACTCCACCGGCAGAGATTCGATCCCACCACCTCCGACGCCGACAACGATCTTTTCTTGTTTTTCTTCTTCAATTGATGATGACGATGATGGAATAAGAAACATGGTTTCTTGCTTTCTTTCTTTCTTTCCAAACAATTAAAAGTCAAACTGGTATAAAGTAATCAAATTTAGAAGGTGGGGATTGAAGGATTGATGGTTGGTTGATGAAAAAAACAGAGGTGAATGAAAAACCTCCAATCTCAACCTCTCAGAAGTAGCAGAGACAACGCTTTACCATCTCTCTCTCTATATATATATATATGTAAAATAGAGGTTGAGTGAGAAAAGTTTTCAAGTATGTATGGCGGCTTTGGAAATCCAAACACGAGTTGGAAAGGGAAACAGAGTATTTTACAACTTGCTAATCAACCAATTACCTTAATTAATAGTAGGAGGATCTCCTCTGCTCTGTTTGGGTAATGAGGTTTATTACGAGTACTGTTTTAATAATTTAAATATTTTATTTTGTCTCACCTTTTATATATTTTATTTATAAAAAAAATTAAGTTAATTTAATAGTTGTAACTTGTTAATGTATTACTTTTTTAACCAAAAACATTTATGACTTATTTTTAAAAGTATAAATTTTTTTTGATTAAAAATACAATAAATTGAATAAATTACTGTTATCAAATCGATCTAATTTTTTGTGTGTGTTCGACAAAATAAACAGTTTAAATAATTAAAACAATACTCATGGTGAGCTTTACGAGTCTAAATAGCGCCATCCAATCTAAAATCTGGACCGGAGGAGATCCTCTTCCTAATTAATACTGCTTGTTATTTTCATACTCTTGCAAAAAATAATATAAAAAATAAAAATATTTATAAAAAAAAGTAAATTATAAATACTTGAGATTTACTTAAAATACATTTTGGTTCATATGATTTAAAAAATTACAAATATCTCATTGTTAGAATTTTTATTTAACAGAATTAACTCAAAAAATAAAATTCTTAACTCTATCCTATACAATAATAAAATTACTTGAATTATTAATTGAAATAAAATTTTGAAATCATTAAAAATTATTAATTGACTTGATGGTTTATTAATTAAAGAGTTGTTTGCTATAAAATTAGAAACTTCAAGAGAAGTATGTAATTTCTAAAACTATAAGAGACAATTTATATTAAATTTTATATTTCGGGTGGGCCACTTTCTAGTATTTTTTATGAATCCTAAATAATCTATTAAATTTTTAAAAAAACCTCTTACATGAGTGTGAGACTCATACAAATTCATATATATATATATAAAAATCTTACACCCATATAAAAAATTTAATAAAACATTTAATAAATTATTTAAAATCCCTCACCTAATCAAATTCATGTGATGAAACGGAAAAGGAAACAAAGCAGTTACTATTACTAGGACCATCAATTTCTTATAACCGACATAGTTTGACCGGTAATTGTTGAGGAGTGACGGAGACCCCCTTCAATCATTACCCCCACCACTCTATACACACGTGACGGGTGGTGATTGGAGGACAAAGAAAATAAAAAAAGAAAAGAAAATCCAACCAATGAGAGAGAGGAGGGGTCAAAGAGAGTGGGAAAAAAAAGAAAGTCTTACACATTTTTGTTATTTACAAAGGAACTTTTTCCTTGGAAGCTGTCTTTGTCGATTTAAATATGAATTTAGAAAGTTATAAAAAACAAAATTAAAAATTAAAAAAAAAAGTAAGAAAAATTTAAATAAAATAATATATATATATATTTTTACTTCCTTCTCTTTTTTAAATTTTTATTTAAATTCACAACTTAAACAAAGTATTTAATTCATCGATTTTGGATTCGCTTGTGTTCTGAATCGTTTATTTTTAGTGTTTACAGATAAATTATGAGTGAAAAAATAAATTGATTTGATATCTATAATTATGTAATTAAATCACATTTTGTTTTAAAATACTAAATACTAGTGTCTATTTTCTTATTTAATTATATCACTATCAATATTTGATCAACTTAAATTTTATATAAATAAAAAAATGTTAAAAAATTAAACAATTGATATTATCAATATAAATTTAGAGTGGGTATTAAACCATGAACTGAACTCTTTAGTTCAGAGTTCAATAGTCAAGAAAAACTGATTCCAATTATTTAGTAGTGTCATAATATCATATATATTGATTATATGATGTAACCGTTCAAAGTTGAAAAGTTTACTGATGAGACTATATCAACATAATTTTGTTGTTTAACTCACTTTTAGAAAATTGTATTTTTTTAATATTTTATTTAATTTTTTTTTTATTTTTTAAATACACTTTAAAAGTACAATATTTATGAGAGAAAAAAAAAAACTTCAAAAAATTTATCATAAACAAAAAATTAAAAAAAATATTTTTAAAAACTCTAAACCAAGCCAAGTGAATAATTTTCGTAATGTATTTTAAGATTTTTTTAAAACACAAGACGACATAAGCACCATCCAACAATTTACCTATGTTTTTTTGCATAGGAATATGGGATGTGAGGTCTCATGATCCAAACACAGATGTATCATCAATCTCTAAAATTGGGCCATTAGATGAATTTCATAACTAATTTAGAACCCACCAAACCCAGTTTTTGGCCTTTTTAGTATAATGGGGTAGAATAATCATATATGTAAGGAGGGCTAATTATGATTTTCAATACAACTAAAAAAACGTCAATATCAAACACAATAATTGTTTTTCATCTCATAATAAAATTAAGAAGCTAAAAAAAAGCAACTAAAAGAATTAATTTCAAAATGAGGCTTAAAGATTTGAGTCAAACTTGTGAAAATGAAAAAAACGGAAGAAGAAGAAATCTTCTATTCCTAATTACCTCTCAAATCCTTAATCAAAACACAATTTAAAGAATCCTTAATCAAAACCCAATTTAAAGAAAAGACAAAATAAAATAAGAGGAATTTACGTGTAAGTCCTACTAAGTGAACTTATTATTCAATAGGTTAATTAATGGTATTTTTATCATACACTATTATAAAATGTCATTAATTGTTAATTTTTAACGATAGTTTAAAAATTTTATCAGAAAAATGTTACTTATAAGTTTTAGCAACAGTTTAAAAAAATCATCACAAAAAAGTCACTAATTTTCAACTTTCAACGACAGTTTAAAAAATTCGTCACAAAAAAGTCACAAATTGTAAGTTTTAACAACAATTTATAAAAATCGTGACAAAAAAAAAAGTTAGTAATTGTTAATTTTTAGCGACATATATAAAAAAGCGTCACAAAAATTATTTTTAACGAAGATCATGTTAACACTTATTTTCAATAAAATTTGATGAAAATTAAGTCAAACTATTAAGTATAAATTTTTTTATTTATTAAAAGCACGATAAATTGAATAAGTTATAGTTATCGAATTGTTCTACTTTTTTGTGTGTGTTTGACAAAATGAATAATTTAAATTATTGAAACGGTGCTCATGGTGGGCCTTACGTGTCCAAACAGTGCCATCTAAACCAAAATCTGGACCGAAGGAGATCCTCTTCCCAATTAATATTACTTGATATTTTTGTACTCTTGTAAAAAATATGTATAAAATAAAAATATTTATAAAAAAATAAATTATAAATACTTGAGATTTACTTAAAATACATATTTTGTTTCATATGGTTTAGAAAATTAAAAATATCTCATCGTTAGAATTTTTTATTTAATAAAATTAACTCAAAAAATAAAATTATTAACTTTCTCTTATACAATAATAAATTTTTTTGAATTATTAATTGAAATAAAATTTTGAGATCATTAAAAATTATTAATTGATTTGATGATTTATTAGTCAAAGAGTTATTTGTAATAAAATTAAAAACTCTGAGAGGAGTATGCAATTTCTAAAACTATAGGAGGTAATTAATATTTAAGTAAATCTCAAATTTTATATTTATAATTAATTTTAGAGGGTTAGGTGGCCAGTTTTTGATATTTTCTATGAACCCTAAATAATATGTCAAAATTTTTCATAAATCTCTCACATAAATTTACATGTATATAAATTTTCAAAAATAAACTTGGCTCTGTCGGGGAAAAAAAAGTTTAGGAAAAGCTTAGAAAAATTATCTTACGGTAAGAGAATTCTCTTCGAGGTAGACCCTTGACGTTTCATTTTTCCTCTTTAATGTGATGGATCGTTTCATTTTCCTTCTTTAATGTGATGGGTCTCTTACCGGTAAGAGAATTCTCTTACCGGTAAGATAATTTTCCTGAAACTTTTCCTGAAACTTTTTTCCTGACGCGTAGCATTACTCATAAATTTTACATCTATATAAAAAATTTAATAAATTATTTGAAACGCCTAATTAACTCAAATTCATGTGATGAAACGGAAAAGAAAACAAAAACCGGAATTCGGAACATCAAGTTCTTACAACCGACATAGTTTGACCGGTAATTATTTACAAAGGAACTTTTTCCTTCGATGCTGTCTTTGTCGATTTAAATATGAATTTAGAAAGTTATAAAAAAAATAAAAAATAAAAAGTGAGGAAAATTTAAATAAAATAAAATAAAAAAAATATATAATTTTACTTCCTTCTCTTTTTAAAATTTTTATTTAAATTCATAACTTAAACAAAGTATTTAATTCATGGGTTTTGGGCTCACTTATTTTTAGTGTTTACAGATAAATTATGTGTGAAAAAATAAATTGATCTGATATCATAACTATGTAATTGAATTACATTTTGTTTTAAAATACTAAATACTAGTGTCTATTTTCTTATTTAACTATATCGTTGTTAATATTTGATCAACTTAAATTTTATATGAATAAAAAAAAATATTAAAAATTAAATAATTGAGATTATCAATATAAATTTAGAGTGGGTTCACAAACCATGAACTGAACTCTTTAGTTGAGAGGTCAATTAGTCAACTAAAGGAAAACTGATTTCAATTATTTAGCAGTGTCATAATATCATGTATATTTAGTAGTGTCATAATATCATGTATATTGATTATATGATATAATCAATCGAAGTTGAAAATTTTACTGATGAGAGACTACGGCTTGTTTTGGACAGTTGGCTTTTAGCCATTTTTTTTGATTTGTAGTGAAAGTTAAATGTTAGTTTTATAAATTTTTGTTTTCATTTCGAAAGTTGGTTTTTAGTCAATGGTAAAATTACAACTCTACTCCTCATGAATCAAAATGTGTTACATAGGTGAAGTTGTAAATATTTTAAACTAAATGGGAGTAGTTTGGTCATTTTATTATGATTTGACATCATAAACAAATATTAATCAAAAAATTCAAAAGTTATTTTTTACCAACTTCCCAAATCATTTGTCTAAAAAAGCCAAAAGCTTGATTAAAAGTCAAAAAAATCACTTTTTACCATCTTCCCAAAATAATTTTGTTGTTTAACTCACTTTTAGAAAATTGAATTTTTTTTAATATTTTATTTAATTTTTTTTAAAATATACTTAAAAAATACAATATTTATGAGGAAAAAAAACTTTAAAAAATTTATCATAAACAAAATTTTTAAAAAATATTTTTAAAAACTTTAAACCAAGCAAAGTGAATAACTTTCGTAATGTATTTTAAGATTTTTTCATTTGTTTAAAACACAAGACGACGCAGGCACTATCCAATAAGGGTACATTACAAATACACCTCTTACAATTTGTTTAAAATATAAATTATTTTATGTAGTTTAAAAAATTATAAATACTCTTTTATTAGAATTTTTTATTTAACAGAATTAATTAAAAAAATAAAATTCACAATTGTTTTACTATACAATAATAAAATTATCTAAATTATTAATTGAAATATATTTTTAATATCATTAAAAACTGTTAATTGATTTGATGATTTATTAATAAAAGGGACAATTTGTTATAAAATTAAAAATTTCAAGAGATGAAATGTAATTTTAAAATCACAAAGACTAATTCGTATTTTAATCATATTTTAAGGGGTGTATTTGTAATTTATCCATCCAAGAATTTTCCTAGTTTTTTGCATAGGAATATGGGATGTGGGGTCTCATGATCCAAACACAGATGTATCATCAATCTCGAAAATTGGGTCATTAGATGAATTTCATTACTAATTTAGAACCCACCAAACCCAGTTTTTGGCCTTTTTAGTATAATGGGTAGAATAATCATACATGTAAGGAGGGCTAATTAAAAGACATCGTATGGGTATAGATAGAATTTTTATTTTTTTATTTTATTTTTATTTTTATTTAAGTTGTGTTTGGATTAAAGCCCCTTTGGAATTTAATTTAATTTTTTTATTAGAATAGTTAAAAAGTCTCAGAAAAAAAATTAAACATCTCAATAATTTATGATTTTCAATACAACTGAAAAACAACAATATCAAACACAATAATTGTTTTTCATCTCATAAAAAGATGGAAAAAGATTTGTGCCTCGAATTTCTTTCCAGTATGTTTAATGCCCAAAAAGCAGACGCTTTTTTTGCGTTTATTATTTTTCCCCCTTCTTCTTCTTCTTCTTCTTCTTCTTCTTCTTCACGCAGTCGACTGAGCAAAGGGAGAGGGAGAGGGAGAGGGAGAGGGAGAGAGGAGGAGAGTCGTCTGCTACTTGCGCTCGCTCACGCCCGTCGTCTGCTGCCGCGCCTGCGCCACCGCCGATCGTCGCCACGCCTCCGCCCCGCCTCCCCCTCCGCCTCCTACCATCTCTCCTATACCTCCTCCTCCTCTTCTTTCGCTTTTCGAAAAAAAGAAGAAAAAAAGAATGCATCTTGGATTGGGCATCGGGGAGTTCAAATTCGAGCTCCCAATCGCGATTGTAAAAAGATTTAAGAAGCTAAAAAAAAAACTACTAAAAAAATTTATTGCAAAATGAGGCTTAAAGATTTTAGTAAAACTTGTGAAAATGAAAAAAAACGGAAGAAGAAGAAATCTTCTCTTCCTTAAACACACACACACACACACACACCTCTCTACAAATTGCTTCTCAAATCTTTAATTAAAACACAATTTAAAGAATCCTTAATCAAAACACAATTTAAAGAAAAGACAAAATAAAATAAGAGGAACTTACGTGTAGGTCCTATTAAGAGAATTTATTGTCCAATAGGTTAATTAATGGTATTTTTGTCATACATTATTAAAAAATGTCATTAATTGTTAATTTTCAATGACATTTTGAAAATTTTATCTTAAAAAAGTCATTAATTATAAGTTTTAGCAATAGTTTAAAAAAATCATTACAAAAAAATCACTAATTTTCAACTTTCAACGACAGTTTAAAAAATTCGTCACAAAAAAGTCATAAATTATAAGTTTTAAAGACAATTTATAAAAATTGTGACAAAAAAATTAATAATTGTTAATTTTTAATGACATATATAAAAAAGCGTCAAAAAAATTATTTTTAACAACGATTATGTTAAGACTTATTTTTAATAAAATTTAATAAAAATTAAGTTAAACTATTAAAATTTATTAATAGTTTATCCATAAAACAAAGACCAGGAAACCAAGATGGCATGAAGTTGGTACACGTCACTTTCAAAGAGTTTGCTTTGCCTTTAACCAGCAATAATATAATTTTGAGTAAATTTAAATGTAAATACAATTTTTACAAAAGTGAAATAAAAGATAGTCTCATATATATAGTGAATTCTACGTGTGAAATTTATCATTTATTTTACATTTACGTATTACTTAGAATAATTACAAGAGAGGAAGCAAATTTTAACACCAAATATGTACTTAGGTGACCCAATATAATTTTTAATTCTTTCTTTGACTTTCCTTTTTTTTTTTTTTCCTTTTAACTTTTGCTTTAAAATATCACCCGTGTTATGCACGGGATAATTATAGATATTTATATTTGTTTTCATTTTTTTTAATATATAAATTAAATACATGGTGTTTGATCGAGGAGTTTGAAAGAATTTAATAAGTGTTTATTTATTTATTTAAGAGGCATTTATACAATAATTACATGGGTCTCTTGGGGATGCAAAAAGTAAAGAAATTAAGATTTCATTTATTGCGTTATTCATTTAATAAGTGTAATTATTATAAATTAAGTGTTTATTGTAATCAATAGTGTAATTATTATAATCTTTGAACCAATCACCAAGTCAATTTTTTTAAAAAAAATATTAAAAAATCAAGAAATTCATTTAATAAGTGTTATTATTATAAATTAAGTGTTTATTGTAATCAATAGTGTAATTATTACAATCTTTGAACCAATCACCAAGTCAATTTTTTTTAAAAAAAATATTAAAAAATCAGGAAATTAAGATTGGCATGTTGGAGCATCCACAAGCCTTGGGTTTTAAAAGACCCTTTTCCTTAATATATAGATAATTTGATGAATTTCTTTTACACAATTATCCGATTTTATTTATTTATTTATTTATATATATATATATATATGTAATATGGTTTTGGAGAATTGCATATCAGTGATTTTCTAAAAAAATATTAAATATTTAAATATTAATAATTAAAATTATTAATTTTTTTACTAATGTATAATAGTTTTTTTTCCGCATATAATTTCCCTTCAAAGTCAGCTGACATGTCAATTTGAAGAGAGAGAAACCAAAACCAAAATGGTTTCCGACAATTTGCTTATTTGCTTGGGGAGGGCTTTGCTGACTTGTCAAATTTGATGCAAATTTGGTTTTGTTTTCTTCGTTCGAATTGCTCTAATATGGATTAATATAGGGTTGTTTTAAAAAGTTAGTTAAAAATTAATTTTTTAATTTTTTTTAAAAGAAATATGTAAAAAATTAGAGAGATAATATGACTCAAAATAAGTTAAAAATTAAAAATTGACTTTTAACTAAGTTGCCAAATTAGGCCATAGTCTTCTTCTTTATATTTTTTAAATTATGTTTAATTCATAAATTTGAAAAAAAGAAAAAAAATATGAAATGTAATTATATTTTATTTACATTTTACCTATATTTTTTTTTCTTTTCACACCCTTACCTAAATTTATGTACCAAATATAATGTAAAGAAATTTGGTTAATATTAGAAAATGCCATACATCAGACTGAGATATGTATCCCATTTAACATCATTATAAGTTGATGATTAATATTTAATACATATAAAAGAACTAAAACCTTGTTTGTTTTCAGATGTAGGCCCTCGAGACTAGATTTGCTAGTGGGTAGGGTTTGCTAATATATATCATGTTTGTTTTCAAATTATAGGAATAGACTCATAGTCCCAATACCATATATAATGAGTCCGGATCCTCTGTTGTGTTCTCCTATGATGGTTCTTACGGTGTTCCAAAATGACGTTGTTTTGAGGCAAAATTTCACCACCAAAAAAAAAAAAAAAAAAAAAAAAAGTGAAGAGAAAGAGGGGAAGAAGAAAGAAGCACAGAGGAGGAGAAAGAGGAGAAGAAGAAAGAAGGCATCCCAAAGGCGACAACCTCTGGCCTGTCTTTACCCACGGCGCCACCATCTCCCCACCATCGCCTCCGCAACCCACCTTTCCTTCCTCTTCTTCTTCTTCTTCTTCTTCTTCTTCTTCTTCCTCATCTTTTCTCTTGCTAAAACTACCAACCCACCATCGCCACCCCTATAGCCGTGAGCCCCCCCTCTCTCTCTCTCTCTCTCTCTGGCCTGCAACCATCTCGATCTTTTCTCTTCTTTTCTTTGTCGTTGGTGTATCGGAGGGAGTTCATCTATCATCTTTGTCACCATTCATCGATTTTCCTCCCGATTTTAACCTAGATTTGAAATGCAGAAAGATGAGTTTATGAAGAAAAACAAAGTTTCAAAATCTCTATGAAAGATTTGAGATCCAAAATCAAAGAGGAGGAGAGGAAAAAAATTTGACTGTTTGGTCTTTGCTTTTGTTTGTATTGATCTAATTTTTAGTCAATTTTGATTTATCATTTGGAATGTTCAAAGTGTTAATATGTATATATATATATATCTCAGATTTCTTTAACCTCCAACTTTTGTTTGAATGGTTCTTAGTATTTGTGAGATCATGAAATATCCTCTCACATGGATTGTAGAGATCCAACGAAGAGATCGACTTTGTTCCTGTATACCTGTAAAGATAAGCGTGATCGGCGCCACCCAACCGAGGTTGTCGACTGGAGACACTCTGATGATGAAGTCAGTCACTTGATTGACAGAATGAAGGTATAGAAAATGAAAAGTGTTGGTGTGTAGTGTAGAGAGAGAGAGAGAACATACATTTCTTCTGGGATGCCCCTCCTTTATATAGATGGGGGGGTGTGATAAATGTTTGGGCTGGACCCATTGTAGGCCTTGTTTGGGTTAACCCCAATAAGCGGATATATATATATATATATATATTTAATTCTAGCTCCCACAATTGCCCAAAAACTTTCATTGTCTGCGGTAGAAGGAATGAGAGTTTTTCTTGCCGAGTTACGCTGTTCAAATATCTGTTAGGTTTTTTGATAAAGAACACTCTGGATAAATGAATAAAATGTATAAATGAATGACTACATGTATGCTTGAATGTATGCATGTACGTATGTCTTGAATGTATGTATAAATATACATGTGTCTATCATAGGATGAAATTATATCACATGAGTTCCAAACAAATCATAATGATAAGCTTGTGGTATTATTACCCCCGGGCAAGGGTGTAGGCCTGCGGTATTATTACCCCCGGGCGAGGGTGTAGGCCTTTGCTGATGGTGCTCCGTGCCGAATGCGAAGATTACACTGTATTTGGAGACTTTCGCTGATTTTAAGTGGCGATCAAGTGCTAATATTGCAAGGATTTTGAATAATGCATTCTGTGTCAGCGATGGCCTGTACCGAATGAGATAAACGTGTTAAACACAAATAATATTTCACAAATAATATTGCTCCGCTTGTAAGTAATTGCCAAGTACATATCCAACTATTTAATTGCCGAGAATTTTGGGCCAATTAGCATTGCTCGGTTTGCGTTTAGTCCAATGTAGACTTGTCCCATTGCTGTATGTTACGAGGCAGATTCGGCTTTGGTAAAATGACGGCACGCAAAAATATGTGAACTGCCGACTGCCAAATGCGTAATGTATTGCCCCAAAACTGGCGCTTGCTTGGAGCAGTGTGAAAAGGAGCGAGAGTCTGTAACTCAAGTAAATTTGGTTGTAATGTGTACTAAGTTGGCCAAGTATAGCAGAGGTGTCGAAATCTTGATTGGCTGATATGCCCCAAATGGAGAGCGAAAAAGTGACTAAGATGCCTCAGTGGGCAATAAATGGCCAAGGTAACGAAATGACTGATTGGGGAAGACGGAGGATTATTTCCTAGCCCCAAGATCCTGTTACTAAAATTGCATGCCGATCGGATATGATTTGACCGTTGATTTTACATTTAATGTTCCTGATTGGCCGATGTATTGATCGCAATATACGACTTAGAATTTACAAAATTAGATCATACGGATGTGTTCAGAAGGCTCCAAATAGTTGGAAATGACCATTGGATCGTTGTAATTGGACTCTTGATGGCATAGTTGTAGCCAAAATAGAGCTGATGGCTCAGATCGGTTGAGAATTGTGTGCCACAAAGCACCGGATAACTTCTCTTGCATGGCTTGCTGGTTTGTCATCCTCAACATATTCATTGATTCTGGGCAAACTTTGATCAGCCTTGTAGATGTGCCCGAACGTCCCGGGCTCCGCGCGCGAAGGTGGGCGCGAAAATCCCGTTTTGTTCATTGGACTACTACAGTTCGGACTCAATGTCACGGTTCTGAATATAATCTCGCAAAGTGCAATGCAAGACCGATAAATCACCAAAGAGTCCAAATCCGGCAAATCATTTTGAAAAATTGATTTTTATAAAGAAGTGCCAAACATGGACTGCTTTTCTAGATACAGAGTCACTACCTAAATGTTTTGTTTTGGGAAATTTAGGAAACCCTGACTCGTTGCCTAAGGCCACGTGTCTGTCATCACCAAAGTTGCCTCGGCTTGGGAACTTGGGTACAAGAGGGGAAGGTCATGCAATGAGCACCCCCGCTCGCCTGATCAAAGATCAGCCTTTACTAACATGATATCTTGTTTTTGAAAACACATGTGTTCTTATTCTGGTTATTAGCCTAGAATTACTATGTGATGCGCACAACACACAAGTATAGACTAGATCGTCTAAGTTGGAACAAAACATCTCATGTTTGTTTGAAAATGGTTTGAAGGTGCTACTCGCAAGTAGGCTAAGACATCGATTTTGCTACCCTCGAGTGGGCTTAGAAAACATGATTTTGCCACTCTCAAGTGGGCTTAAAACACACATTTCGATGAATTGTTCCAATTCAAGCAAACTAACCTTCACCCACAGGCATTGATGCAGTTATATCACTTAAGCAGTTAGCCTCATGGCAAGCATGCTAACATGGCAGCACTCACACTCATGCGAGATGCTAAAGAATAAAAACTTACCTAATACTCCGAACAAAAACAATAGCTAGTTAGTAATCAATGCATGATCCTAGCTATGTTAAGATGACTAATGCAACACATGCGAAATCCAATTAGAAATGGGCTCAGTTATTCTAAAATGGCATATGAAGTGCAACACTTGATAACATGTATTCAAGTAGGAATTGAAATACGATGCAGTTAATATGATACGCCGAGCCCGCTGCACAAATAAATGGATGCAAACATGCGAGCATAAGAATGCTAATTGAAACATGCCCTAAAACTAACCATCGTAAGTGGTTAAGTAAAAGGGAGAAAGATGTGGGGTTAGAAGACATTCACACACTCACGCACACTTATTACAAAATTTGCCCTCTCGACGGAGGGTCTGAATGAATAATACAAACCAACTAATTAATTAACTACCCTAGCTAATTAATTATTACAAAACTCTTAACTAATTAAACAAATTAATTAAGTTACAAAACCAACTAAGTAAGAACAGAAAGGAGCCAAAATAAGCTGGCATAGCTCTTCCTCGGAATGATGAATGATGCATGCTCGATCGGCTTTGCTCGGAAATCCATAGCCATGCCTCATGTTGCCTCTGTTTGCACTGTTTTACACCTCTGAAAATTGTGAAAAACTCTGTGATGCTTTTGAACCACCTCATGGTCATGCTGAGAGGCCATCGGCCAAAAGATGAGACCATCGGCCAGAGAACAATGGCCATCGGCCAAATTTGATGATATCGGCCAAAAATAGTTAGCCGATCGGCACTGAAGATAGCCGATCGGCCATCTTTTCCTGCAGATTACTCCTTTTGCTGCAGCAGAGGGCAAACAAGGGCTTGGCAATACATTTGCAAGAAAATGTTGTGCAACTATACCCCTTATCATGTTTGAGACTTAAAGGAGTGTAGTGCTTGACTCTCGAGCTATCAATCACGCATTTCGATGCATGATAGCCAAAGAAGCCGAGTTGCACACATCAATATGGAATGAATGCACAAAAGCACGTGAATGCCTCACACTCTATCATGATGGATCAAGAGTGTCGGCGACCGAGGATTGAGGCACGTTTCGTCACTTCAAGTACGAAAGTCCCTCGATCCTCGTGTTTGGGTTAACACCCAAACCAAACACAATGCCATGCATGCAACATAGAGAAGCTATGCAATGCAACATAAGCATGCCAAATGCAATATGACTCAAGCATTCACACAAAGCTAAGGTAACAAGCATGCCAAATGTAATGCAACCTAAACATGCAAACATGCAATGTAATAAGCATGCAACAACAATGCCAAGATGTACTAGTATGCAACAACGTGCAAACTAACAAGCATGCAACAACATGTGATGTGACAAGCATGCAACAACATGCGAAGATGGACTTAAACCAAAATGGGTAGGCCTCAGCCATGCCCAAATCGGTAGCCAAAATGCTAAGAAATGATGGAATGAAATGCAAAATAAACATGCATGCCAATTAGCCTACCCCTTAGGCATAATGACACAACTCTCAAACATTGAGCAAGGAGTGACAAACATGATAATGTGGCAATGAGGTAAGCTCTGAAATCATGCAAGGAGTGGTGCCAAACCACTCAAACAAGTCAAGCATAGCATGCAAGAAAGCTCAAGGCTTAAGGCTAGCCAAGGAGCTTGTACCAAGGCTACAAGGATCAAGCCCCAAAGGGCCAAGGGCACCCAAAACAGTCCCAAGGCAGGTCAATACAAGACCAAAAACATGCTCGAACCTAGCCAACACAAGCTAGAACAAAAGTCCAAAAGGCATGAGGCATGCAAGGCTAACAAGGAGTATTACACTACACCTATTATAACCAAACATGGCATGACTTAACCAATAAAAAATAGAGTTATGGCATGTCAAAATAAGCCCAAAAACCCGCTTAGATGGCATCCCAAAGACCTAAACATGGAGGCATGCACAATGACTCACTCTTAAGGCATAAAACACAAACCTCCTAATGCATGGAAAATGTGACAAATGTGAATGCATGGCCACACTATATGGACTAAAATCTCATATGAAATGATGCCAAATCATGAAAAAGGTCCAAGCAATGCAAGCTAATGACTTAGACACTCAAAGCTAACAAGCTAGAATACATTGTGGCTATACAAAGCATGGCATATATGATCAAAACAACACAAAACAGAGCTCAAGCATGGTAAAACATGACTAAAAGCTTTTTTGAGTTGAGCCAAAACATGCAAGAATGATGACCCAAATGCAAGGTGCATGTTAAGGCAATAGAGAGGATTACACTACAAGTGCATGATGCATGTAAGAGGCTATCAAACCAACTTAAAACAGAGGTATAGCATGGTAAAATAACACCAAATACTTATTGAAATGGAGCCAAAATAAGCTAAGCAAACATGCTACCATTATGAACCAAATATACAAGCAAATGAGACATAAGGAAATGGGGGGTGTCCCTCTCCTATTTAAGACTCCAAAACCACCTTTCCACCACTAAAAACCCTTTGGATTTCAGTGGTGAGAAGGTCAAAACAAGATGGTTCCAAAGCCCAAAAAGAAAGGCACAAAATAAGGCCAAACAAGGCCTAAGAGAGGGTAGACAACCCCCAACCAAAAAGAGACCTCAAACAAACATCTCAAGCACACAAAATCAGAAATTTTTACAGTTTAGAGTTAAGCTTAAAACAATATGCAAGTAGGTCTAAAAGCTCAAGCCAAAATGGGAGATAAAAAGGTAGTTTACTCACCCTTGAAGAACACCTTCAAGAACACAACTTCAGCACCTTTTTTGAGCTTAAACCACTCCAAGAACTCTAAAACCAACTCCCAAGGATCTCAGCAACCCACGGATGGTGTTCTACTAGGTGCTCTAGTGCAAAAGTATGAACAAAATGCACTTTAAGGCACAAACACACATACAAATATAGAGAGCTAGGGAGATATAGAGAGAGATATATATCTTGTATATCAAATTTCTAGAACCTCTGGAAAGGGAGGGGAGGCTCCCTTCTTATAGAATTTCAATTCTCAAGCTTGAGTCTTGAAGCAAATCCCTCCATACATGTGTATGGAGGATGGGAATTGTGCCTACCAGCTGTCACAGCTGGCAAAAAATATCTGCAAAAAGTAGATGAAAAGGTCTCGGCTCAAAATTATGGCCGATCAACCAAACAAAGTGCCAATCGACCAAAAAGAGTGCTGACCGGCCAACACTTTTGGCCGATGGCAAGAAAACAAGGCCGATGGCATCATGCCTTGGCCGATGGGTTGAGGGGATGGCCAACAAGCCACCCTCTTTCCTTAGAAGCAAAGCCATAAGTCCTTGGTCCACAACCAAGTACAAAACAGACAAGTTGAGAGATCCTAAGGCAAGACGCGCAGCCGAGACCTTCGGGAACTCAAAACAAACACGAGCATGGATGATCATTGAGTGTTCAAATAATGACGTCCAAGTCTTGAAGATAGTCAAAAATGGGGTGTCGACAGTTGCCCCTCTTTGACAGAACTCGAAAGTCATAAGATGACGGGAGTGAATGTCAAAGCCTAGAGACGACCCATTTTCGACAAGGCCGAAGACTTAGACAAGCATACAAGATAACGAAGATATGCGCCGGCAGGCAGGGGCAAGATGCAAATGACATGCAAGATGCCGAGCATAACTTATGATCATGCAAAGAGAATTGTAATGAAGCATAACATGCAACAGTTTAAGCAAGCGAATAAGAATCAAACTACATTACATGCATAAAGGATGTAAGAGAATTATACAATTCTCGCTACGTCTCACGCGGAGTACATACAATACCGTCTGGTTCGTCTGGTTGCGCCAGCTTCAAATGAACCGTACATACAATATTGTGCCTACAAAAGAAAGAAACTTAACAGGTAGAATATAGTAGAAACACATGTAGGTAGAACGTGTATAACAATGCAAGTGAAACAAGTGCATAACAATGCGAGTGCTGTGCGTGACAGCGCAAGATAGCGTGTGCATAACAATGCGGGTGGAACATGCGTGACAGCGTAAGATAAAAGAGGTGTATGATAATGCACGTAACATGTGTGATAGCGCAAGATAGATGTGCAAAACAATGCAAGTATAGTGCGTGACAGTGCAAGTTAAAGAGGTGCAAAATAATGCAAGTAACGTGCGTGACAGCGCAAGTTAGAGAGGTGTATAGCAATGCGAGTATAGTGCGTGACATCACAAGATAGATGTGCAAAACAATGCAAGTAACGTGCGTGACAGTGCAAGTTAAAGAGGTGCATGACAATGCGAGTATAGTGCATGACAACGCAAGATAGATGTGCAAAACAATGCAAGTAACATGCGTGACAACGCAAGTTAAAGAAGTGCATGACAATGAGAGTATAGTGCGTGACAACTCAAGATAGATGTGCAAAACAATGCAAGTAACGTGCGTGACAGCGCAAGTTAAAGAGATGTGTATGACAATGCGAGTAACGTGCGTGACAGCGCAAGTTAAAGAAGTGCGTGACAATGCGAGTATAGTGCGTGACAACGCAAGATAGATGTGCAAAACAATGCAAGTAACGTACGTGACAGTGCAAGTTAAAGAGGTGCATGACAATGCGAAAGAGATATGCATGACAATGCAAGCATGACGGAGGCATATTATTTGCGATGTTGAGATGCAACTTTAACATGAGACGAGGCATGCTTAACGCAAGAGCAAAAAGACATATAACAAGCGCGCTTATTACAAACATGACAAAACATTGTAATGTGACATATTCAAGGCGATTTTCGAATCTCGTAATATACAAAAGGATACGAAAAAGGATACACCTCGCACATATCGAGTGCCGCACACAGAAGACACGGTTCGAGGTCAACACGAAGGCCGGTTAAGCTTCCAAAGTATATTTTCTTGCACTTTCTTGAAAGATGAAGGTACCAATCAACAAGACTGACCTACACAAGGGCATTAGAGGTTCATCAACCACAAGGGGAGGCCATCGGCCATCCATCGGCCACAAAAAGAGATCATCGGCCAAATATTTAGCCGATCGGCTAACAATTTGGCCGATCGGCCAAAAATGACAATTTCGGGGTAGTTTTGACATTTTGCCTCGGGTCTTTAAATATAGGGTTCCAAACCCTATATTCTCACTTCTTCTTAGTCGAAAATCACTCATCTCTCTCTCTAGGTGATTTCCCAACCTTAGATCTGAGCTTTTCTCTTGTTTTCGAGCCTCCCACATCGTTCGATTCGCGAAACTCTCTTCGTTTCAAACACTTTGAACCGAACAAAACTCGATTTCGGTGCCACATTCTTGATTTCCACCATTTGGGGTTTGTTTCCCCCGAGTTTACCTTGATATTTGTGCCTTTTCCCACACTCCGACCTTTTTTCCCATTTTTCACCCCTCAGGGTTGACTTTTGGGTTGACTTTTGGCATTCTTGCCCATTTTTCACACCCTCGACCGTTTTTGCACCTTTCTCGAGATGGCAGACGACATTCCACGGGGTGGGACTTCCCCAGAGATGGACATGGACCTTGAGGTTGAGCTCCTGCCACTTAGTGTTCAACCGTTCGATCTGGCGACCTACAGGCCTGTGATACACGTGTTGCCTCCCAATAGCATCCGCCAGTTTAGGAGCTATGCACGAGGAGTACCATTGGAGCTCCTGCTACTCGAGCCGGAGTCACAACTATCCTTCGGCGCTGCTGAGGTATATTCTTCCTCTCTTTCATTTTCCGCAATGTAGATAAGATATCTTCGATAGCCGAATACTACTCTATAATTGAATAACCCAAACACACTGATACATCATATGCGTAGTTCACCGTGAGCACACCCACACGCGATATTTATTTAAACTTGAACACATGCACACACACTGCATATTCATCAATTCTGAATGCATTCAACATATTGTATTTCTGACACTACTTCGCATCTGTCTGTCTTTGAACACAAGGAGATTCCCATGCCTTCCGGGGGTATGGGAACACCATTGCCTGAGGATGGTACATGGAGTTGCTCGATGCGGTCCGCCACATCGTTGATCAGGTCGGCTTCGGCACTTTTTGCATGGGACTCTCGCGCCTCACTACGAGTAGGCCTCTTCTTGGTGTGCTAGTGGAGAGGTGGTGGGACACCACCGATTCCTTCCACCTTTCTGCTATAGGGGAGATGACGATGACTCCTTTCGACTTCTTGATGCTCACCGGCATCGGAGTAGGGGGTGATCCGATTCCCTTTGACACTGATATGGATGAGCGGGATACCACCCAGATGTTTTTGCTCGGTGCTCGGCCACCTCTCTCCCGACCAGGGTTCATGAGGTACTCTTGGTTCGAGGACCATTTCAGGGTATAGGCGCCCACGACCCGTGAGGAGGAGGAGCAGTATGCTCGGGGCTTCATTATGTTCTTGTTGGGGACCACCCTCTTCGCCGACCGGGCGAACACTGTCGCCTTTTATCTACTAAGTGCATTGGTGGACGTGACGCGGATCCGCCGCTACAACTGGGGTGGCGCAGGCTTGGCTACGCTCTACGGATACATGAGCTCATCCTCCCACCGCAGTGGACACTTGCTCGGAGGCTACTGGCGAGCTTGGGAGGTACATTTTCCCTTTCTGCTTTTCAATTCTGCTTTACACTTTACACGTACACGACATACACTTTGCATACTTACTGCACCGCTTAATCGCCTGCTTGCACAATGATTCTAATTTCGCTTATCGCTTTATTTGATAAGCATACTCATATTTGCCCTGTCACACTCTACAGTTGTGGGTATATGCCTACTTTCCGAGGCTTGCCCCAGTGTCGAATGTGGAGATCTCCCTCGGCGTTCCATATTCTCATCGCTATGACGTGAGGTGCGAGCGGAGGCCACGGGAGTCTTTCTTGTTTTTCCGCAGATACTTCGACACCATCACCGCTGCAGAGGTATTTCAAACTTTACAGTTCATTTAAGCTTCGCTTTACATTGTACTTTCAACAGTAGATGACAAACTGTATATCCCATTATTTGTAGATCACTTGGCAGCTCTGGGCTCTGTTGCCGGACATAGTTGAGAAGCGATATCACAGTGCTCAAGAGCTGCCGGTTCGAGATTCTACTAGAGGTCGGTTGCGAGTTTGGTACTGGGTGGCGCTTCTGCGCGGACCCTCGGCTACGGGCGAATAGTTCCGAGTCCACCTCCTACCCATATGAGGCATACTGAAAGGTACACCTTGGAGGAGATGATGGATTTCACGATAGGTTGGGATTCGGACCCCCTTAGAGGCGAGGGCGACTACACCGAGTTCATCCAGACTTATTTGATGCGGCCTCTGACCGGTGCTCGCCGAGTCGAGAGAGGCTCATGGCGCCCGTAGGAGTGGAACATCGAGGTGGCTCGGGCCCCTAAGCGAGTGGGTCCGGAGAGGAGGGAGTAGAGTGGCCAGCCCTGCCCACTACCATGGCATGCCGAGGACAGGGTGGGGAGACTTATCAGATACCCATCACTCTTCTTCCGGCTGATCATGAGCTTGTTAGAGTTCGCGGCTCGACCCCGGTATGTGCTGCTATACTTTTCATTCTGTACAGTCATTTCATTTCATTTGATATCCCGCAGGATAATAATGACTTCAACACTTTTTGCAGGCTTCCATCGAGTACACTAGTCAATCTCTGAAGCTGACAGCGTCAGTGATGGGGATGCTACAGAGGAGCATCGACCTGTTGACCATTTACGGCATCCTGGTAAGTTCTTTCAACTTTAGTCCCAAAACTTTGCATAATCTGCTCTATACATGATCTGATGCATCGCATTATCAATACGGCACTTGATACACTGTATTCACATACCCCTCACAGCATTGATACACTATAACTCACATACTGCTCACAGCACTGATACACTATACTCATAGCGTTCATACACTGCTCACAGCATTGCCCACGGCATTCATACACTGTACTCATACATTACATTCGGTATTCATACCCTACTTTGCGTAGCATAACTGATGCATTTGCCATTCGTTCTTTTCAGGCCCCATTCCAGATATTAGCCGTAGGGGGTGCTCCAGCTGGACCTTCAGCACCTCCTAGAGCAGCCGGGGGAGCCAGACGGGAGATGACGATCCACAGTCGAGGCAGACACAGGCGAGCTCGTGCTGCGAGTAGTTCACAAGAGCCTTCCCCTAACGATGATGAGTCCGATGCGGAGGCAGAGTCGTCCCAGGGTGAGGCCGGAGATGACTCAGATAGCGGAGGTGACGGCGGTGATCCTGGACCTTCATCCAAGAAGAGGACGAGGACGGACTCCCGCACTTGAGGCGACCGGCACCGATCCAGACATTTTGCTGCTTTTCTTCTTCTTTGCTTTATTTTTCTTTTTACTGGTAGTTTAAGCACATTGTACTGCCTCATGCAGGTTTTATTTTCTTCAAAACTATGTACTTTTGCAAAAGAGAATATGATGAAATGAAACAGCTGTTTTTGTTGAAAAAGTGTTGCATTTGTACATTCTATGCATCGCATCGCATTACATAACAATGTAAATGAGATTGAACTTTGTTTTGAAAACCAAACACTCGAATTGCATTAATCAGGTAGTGAACCAACTAATGACAAGACACCTCGATAAGCAAAACAAAGAACTTGACAAGCTAACCCAATGTAAATACAACTCGATAAGCAAAACAAAGGCTTAAAGAATACAAAATACAACTCGATAAACAAATGTACGACAACTCGATAAACAACTTGAAGTAACACAGGTGCGACTTCACAAAATCGTCACCGGAAGGCATTAAAAGTGGAACCAATCACAAGTTTCCATCATATTCAACACTTATACAGCTCAGAGAACAAAGGGGGAGACCATCAGCCATCATCACTAGCCGATCAGCCAGAATATATGGTCGGTCGGCACTCTTTTTGGCCGATTGGCCAAAAATGGCAAGCACCTCCAGAATGCTGCCACCTGTCTTCCACTCAACATCTTATCTTCTACAAAAGCCTCAGCTTCGTAGTTTTCCTCATTTCAGCTTTGATTTGCACCAAATGGAAGAGTTTCTTATCAAAAATCTCACAAATTGGATTGCCAACTTGGATGGCTTGGAAAAGCTGAACTTCCGGGGCTTTGGCATAAATGCACTATTCACGTTGGGTCGCACCCCGCTGCATTGTCCATTCCTCCATGCCGCGGCAAGGTTTTGGAATCCGGTGACATACGTCTTTAGCTTTGGCAGACAAGAGATGTGTCCCACTTTCGAGGATTTCCAAGTTTTAATGGAATCCGAGCACAATGAAATTTTTTTGCCTCAGCTTCGGTTCGGCCACGTCTAAGCCTTAGGACGAATGTGTGGCCTTACTTTGCATGACGCTCGGTCATTGATTCACGACGGAGAGCTGGACATTCCGAGCTTGGTTCATCGGTTTTTTGATGCCGGTGACCGCGGCGATCATCATTGGCAGGGCTATCGGCGACATGCGCTTTGCTTGTGCATACTGTCTCATTTCTTCCTCGCCCTAGGCTTCGATGGGTTTAGCACTCATTTGATTGAGGTTGTCGAGGGCTTAAGAGAGGGTAAGAGCTGCATCGCCATGACGCTAGCGGAGATGTTGATGGGTTTGGGCGCTTTTCATCGTCGGGAGATGACTAGATTCACGGGGAGTCCACTACTACTGCAGGTAATGTTTCCCACCCTATCTCACATATATTGCTTACATCACTCGGCCCTCAGGCTCAATTTTTCTCTCAAAACCCCACATTTTCTCACATTTTCTCTCAACATACACCTCTCTATTCTTTAATCTCTCATTTTTTATCCCTCCCCAGGTATGGTTGATGGACAAATTAAGAGTGGTGGACTCATGCCCGGCATATTCAGCTCGCATCTATTTCTTCCGGCGACGTCTAGTCGATGCCCCGGATGAGGGATGGTGGTACAACTGGCTGTGCAATTTGTCTGCTCTCGACATTGTTTGGCACTGTCCTTGGCTCAATTTACCGGTGATGAGCTATAGCATGACTCGCCAGCCCGGGATTCAGTTGATCGGCCTGACACACTGTGTCTTTTACTTTTCGTTCCGGTTCTGGCGCCAGTTCGGTCATGATCAGACTTGTCCGGAGGAGGGGATAGAGTACCTTGCTACATTTTTGGTCCGAGGTGCACAGCTAGCTCGGTATGCCGCAGCATGGAGGACGAGGGAGCTTCTGGCCCCCACTCCCATTTTTAGTTGCACCCTCTCTGATGAGTGCATAGATTGGCTCAATGAAGAGGCACAGGTAGGGCCCACTTTGGCATCAGAGGCTTCTACAAGCTCTGGGAGGGGATGTAGGAACACCTGACTATGCCCCGAATTTATTTGCTTTTAATCAGAACTTTCAAGTTTTCTTTATGAATGTAATAAAAGCAACTTCAATTTGTATTCAAGAGTAGGAGAACTCTATATTGAAATCAATGTAATTGAAGGTTGTGGGTACTAAAAATTTTTCGTTTGGTCCAGAAATGGTCTAAGTTGTAAAAATATTAATTTGAGCAAAATCAACTTTTATTAAAACTTTTCAAAGCCATTTTCGATATGGATCACAACTGGACACGCCTGAGATCTATCACTGAGATGTACAACCTTGGATCCCAGCAACTGGAAAGTTGCCCCTAATCTGAATAGCACTGCATCTGGAGATTACAACCGAGCTCTTGAATGCAGAATAGACAAAGATGACCAAACATGATCACATGGACAAAGTTGACCGGGGAAATGTTTATGGCTGGACTTCAGGATGAAGTTGCCTACGTATCCCAAAGATGGAAATCAAGCCTTACGTAGTTCGGCTCGGGTTCACTCAGCTATTAACTCTCTGATTTTGCGCTCTAACTTTTGCCAAGGCCGCCCTTTCTGGGTTTTCAACCTTGCGAGCTCAGTTTTTATAATTTCAAATTTTTTATGCTCTAACTTTTGCCTAGGTCGCCCTTTCAGGTTTTCATCCTAGCGAGCCACTCAGGGAAAATATTTCTTCAACTTGTCCATGTTGATTGGTTGGGAGAACTCTAGGCTATCTAGGTCCATCAGAACGACAGCTCTACCCGACCAGATAGACTCGATGATGTAAGGACCACTCCAATTGGGTCTGAACTTGCCCCTAGGGTCGTGGATGGGAGCTCGGTTGTCTTTGAGCACCAAATCTCCTTCCTTCAAATTCCTGGACTTAACTTTCTTGTTAAAAGCCCTGGCAATTCGTCGTTGATAACCCTGAACATGATACAGTGCTTTCAGCCTTCTTTCATCAAAGAGCATGAGTTCTTCGAACCTGCTTTGTTGCCAATCTGCCTCGGCTATCTGACACTCAGCCAGTACTCATAATGACGAAACCTCAATTTCGATAGGCAGAACGGCCTCCATCCCTGTAGACACCCCATTTTTGACCGTCCTTAAGACTTGGACGTCATTGTTTGAACACTCGATGATCATCCATGCTCCTATTCATTTTGAGTTTCCGAAGGTCTCGGTTGCGCGCCTCGCCTTAAGATCTCTTAACTCATCTGTTTTGTGCTTGGTTGTGGACCAAGGACTTGTGTTTTTACTTCTGAGGAAAGGGGGGGTGGCTTGTTGGCCATCCGCATACCCCAGCAGCTATGGCATGATACCATCGGCTATGGCATGATGCCATAGGCCATAAATGTTGGCCGGTCGGCACTTTTGTTGGTCGGTCGGCACTTATTTTGGTCGATCGGCCATATTTTCTGGCCGAGACCTTTTCTTTGCCTTTTTCAGGCATTGTGCATGCTAGCTGTGCCAGCTGGTGAGCACAGACTCTCCCCTCCATACACGTGTATGGAGGGATTTGAACCAAAACTTAGCTTCTCTAAGAAGCTTTGAATTTGATTTCCTATAAGAGGAGAGCCTCCCCTCCCTTTCCAGAGGTTCAGCAAAATTGATATAGAAGATATATATACATCTCTCTCTCTATATCTCCATCTCTTTATATATTTGTGTGTGTGTTTGTGACCTAAAGTGTGTTTTTGTTCATACTTTTGCACTAGAGCACTTAGTAGAATACCTTCCTTTGGTTACTGAGGCACTAGGAAGTTGGTTTTAGAGTTCTTGGGTTGGTTTTGATCCAAGGGAGTGGTTGGAGTTGTGTTCTTGAAGGTGTTCTTCAAGGGTGAGCAACTAACCTTTTGTATCCCCATTTTGGCTTAAGCTTTTAGACCTATTTGCATACTGTTTCAAGCTTAACTATAAACTGAAAAAGTTCTATTTTTATATGCTTAAGATGATTGTTTAAGGTCTCTTTTGGGTTGGGGGTTGTCTACCCCCTCTTAGGCCTTGTTTGGCATTATTTTGGGTCATCCTTTTTGGCCTTTGTTCTTGCTTTGGCTTGACCTTTCTACCATTGAAATCTAGAGGATTTTCAGTGGTGGAAAGGCGGTTTTAGAGTCTTGTATAGTAGAGGGACACCCCTCTCTCCTTATGTCTCATTTGCTTGTGTTAATGGCTTGTAATGGTAGCATGTTTGCTTAACATGTTTTTGCTTCATTTCAGCAAGTGTTTGGTGTTATTTGGTCATGCTATACCTTTGTTTTAAGTTGGTTTGATAGCCTCTTACATGCATCATGCACTTGTTTAGCAATCCTCTTATTTGCCTTAACATGCACCTTGCATTTAGACCATCATACTTGCACACTTTGGCTCAACTCAAAGAAACTTTTAGTCATATTTCAGCATGCTAAAGCTCTATTTCATGTTGTTTTGATCATACATACATTGCTTTGTATAGCTACCATACATCCTAGCTTGTTAGCTTCGAGTGTCCAAGCCATTAGCATGCACTACTTAGACCTTTTTCATGATTTGGCATCATTCCATATGTGATTTCAGTCCATGTAGTGTAGCCATACACTTGCATTTGTCATCTTTTCCATGCATTGGGAGGTTGATGTTTTGTGCCTTAAGGTTGGGTCATTGTGCATGCCTCCATGATTAGGTCTTCGGGATGCCATCTAAGTGGGGTTTTGAGCCTATTTTGACATGCCATATCTCTGTTTTTCATTGGTTAAGTCATGCCATGTTTGGTTATAATGGGTGTAGTGTAATCCCCTTTGTTGGCCTTACTTGCATCTTGCCTTCGGCCCTTCATTTTGGCTTGTTTTAGCTTTGGCCCTTGCATGTTTTGGACTCCCTTTAGCATGATCTAGGACTGTTTTGGTTGTCCTTGGCTCTTTGGAGCTTGATTCATGTGGCCATAGTACAAGCTCCTTGGCTAGCCTTAAGCCTTGAGCTCTCTTGCATGTTATGCTTGACTTGTATGTATGATTTGGCATCATCCTTGACATCATTTCAGAGCATGTAGTGTTGTCACGCTTGCATGCTTTTCACTCTTTGAGTGCTTTCGAGAATTGTCCTCTTTGTGCCTAAGTGATGGACCAATATGTGTGCATGTTTGTTTTGCATTTTGGTGCCTTAGTTTTAGTGTTTTGGCCACTGATTTGGGCATGGCTGAGGTCTGCCCATTTCAATTTAAGTCCATCTTGCATGATCCTTGCATATTGTTGCATGCTTGTTCCATTTCGTCGTTATTGCATACTTGGTACATTGCATTTTGCATACTTCGTACATTGCATATTTGCATGTTTAGGTTGCATAGTATTGTTGCATACTTGTTGCATACCATGTTGTTTACATGTTAGGTTGCGTTGCATTGCATTTGGCATGCTCATGTTGCATTGCATTGCATTGCCATGTTGCATTGCATTTTCTATGTTGCATTGTATTTGGTATACTTGCATTGCATTATGTTTGGTTTGGGTGTTAAGCCAAACACGAGGAACGAGGGACATTTCATACTTGAAATGATGAAACGTGCCTCAATTCTCGATCGCCGACGCTCTTGATCAAGCATGATAGAGTTCTAGGCATTCATTTGTTTTGTGCATTCATTCTATATTGATGGTTGCATACTTGGCTCCTTTGGCCATCATGCATCGAAATGCATGATTGGTGGCCTGAGGGTTGAGAACCACACTCCTTTGAGTCTTAAATATGATAAGGGGTGTGGTTGCAAACATTTTCTTGGAAATGCTTTGCCATGCTCTGTTTGTCCTCTGTTGCAGCAAAAAGAGCAGTCTGCAGGAAGAAATGGTCGGCCGGCCATCTTCAGTGCCGATCGACTAAACATTGTTGGCCGAGATCCTCACAAATGGTCGATGACCAATTCCACATGGCCGAAGTTCCTATATTTTGGCCGGTGACATCCTACAGTGCTCAGGGAGTGGTTCAGAAGCATCCTTGGGACTTGTGCAGTTTTCAGAGGTGTAAAACAGTGCAAACAGAGGCAACATGTGGCATGGTAATGGGTTTTCGAGTGAGGTGATCGAGCATGCATCATTCAATCATTCCGAGGCGGAGCTATGGCGGCCTCTTTAGTTTCATAGCTTAGTTAATTTGTTTAAATTAGTTAAGGGTTTTGTAATATTTAATTAGCTAGGATAGTTAATTAATTATTCAGTTTGTATTATTTATTCGGACCCTCCGTCGAGAGGGCGAATTTTGTAATAAGTGTGTGTGTGTGTGAATGTCTTCCAACTCCACGTCTTTCTCCCTTTTACTTACTTGCTTTCAATGGTTAGTTTTAGGTCCTGTTTCAATTAGCATCCTTATGCTCGCATGTTTGCATCATTCATCTGTAACGCATGCACCGGCTCGGCGCATCATACTAACTGCATAGTATTTCAATTCCAACTTGAATACGTGTATCGAGTTGTCGCATTTCACATGCCATTCTTAGATTGGCCGAGCCTATTCTAGTTGCATTTTTGCATGTGTTGCATTAGCCATCTTAACATGAACTAGGATCATGCATTTGATTACTAACTAGCTATTGTTTTGGCTCGGAGTACTAGGTAAGCGTTTACGCTTTAACATACCGCATGTGTGTAAGTGTTGTCATGATAGCATGCTTGCCATGAGGCTATTTGCTTATGTGATATAACTGCTTGAATGCCTGTGGGTGAAGGTTGGACTACCTGAATTGGAACAATTCATTGAATGCGAGCTTTAAGCCCACTCTACGGGGTGGCAAAAATCATGTTTTCTAAGCCCACCCGAGGGTGGCAAATCAACGTCTTAGCCTACTTGCGAGTAGCACCATCAAACCATTTTCAAACAAACAAACATGAAATGTTTTGTTCCAACTTAGGCGATCCGGTCTATACTTGTGTGTTGTGCGCATCACAGTAATTTTAGGCTAATAACCGGAATAAGAACGCATATGTTTTCAAAACAAAATATCATGCTTAGTACAGGCCGATCTTCGATTGGTCGAGCGGGGGTGCTCATTACATGACCTTTCCCTTTCGTACCCAAGTTCCCGAGCCGAGGCAACTTTGGTGATGATGGACACGTGGCCTTAGGTAACGAGTCAGGGTTTCCTAAATTCTCCCAAAATAAAATATTTAGGTGGCGACTCTGTATCTGGCAAAGCAGTCCATGTTTGGCACTTCTTTCTTAAAATCAGTTTTTCAAAACAATTTGTTGGGTTTGGACTCTTTGGTGATTTATCAGTCTTGCATTGCACTTTGCGAGATCAGATTAAGAATTGTGACATTCGAGTCTGAACTGTAGTAAGTCCAAATGAACAAAACGGGATTCCCCTCCCCCGGGGCATTCGGGCGCGTCTACAATCCCATAGACTAAGGAATACGGAGTCGCCCCAGTAGAAGTTCGAATTGAAGTCCGGTAGCCCCACAGAGCAAATGGCAGCTTATCTGGCTAGTCCTAGTAGGTTTCCACCATCTTCTGCAAA
The DNA here is from genome assembly GCA_025200525.1 of Camellia lanceoleosa. Classification (NCBI taxonomy): domain Eukaryota; kingdom Viridiplantae; phylum Streptophyta; class Magnoliopsida; order Ericales; family Theaceae; genus Camellia; species Camellia lanceoleosa. Next base: position 8,769,982 of record CM045767.1, on the reverse strand, counting down.
ATATGCTTGATGTTCTTGTTGGCGGCCTCAACTGCTCCGTTGGTTTGCGGCCGATATGTAGATGACTTATGAAAAGCCACGTTGTATTTCTCCAACAAGTCGATCACTTCTTTCTTGAAGTGGAAACCATTATTTGAAATGATCTCGTTCGGGACCTCGTAGTGACAGATGATGTTGTTCCTGATGAATTTAGCGATGTGCGATGCCTTCAACACTGCATAAGATTGGGCCTCAACCCACTTCGTAAAGTAGTCTATCGTTAGCAGAATGAACTCATGCCCATTGGACCGTTTTGGAGTGACAGCCCCGATCACATCAATCCCCCAGACTGAAAATGGCCATGGTGAAGTCATGTTGTATAGCTTCGACGGCGGAATGTTCATGCGGTTTGCATGGATCTGGCATTTGTGGCATCTCCGAACAAAGCCAATACAATCCTCCTCCATGGTGGACCAGTAGTAACCCTGTCTGAGAATTTTTCGAGCTAGAATCACCCCGTTCATGTGCTATAGCGATCCCAGTTTTCCCTCAATTGTTTATTGTATTCTGGACTTGGTTCCGTGGATGTGTTGTTGTCTTGTTCTCATTTCCATCCTCTACTCTTGTATTTGAGTCTTGGGTTGTGTTGGGCAGGTTTGGAATAGGTTGGTTGTGTTTAGAAACCAAAAGTTGATGCCTAGATTTTGGCCTTCATGCTCGAGTGGGGCTTTTGACGCTCGAGCGGGCCCTTTGTTTTTGCTTCTCCGCTCGAGCGTGATTATTCATCTCCTAGTATTTTGTTCTGCAAGTCATCGGACGCTCGAGCGTCCACTTTCACGATCGAGCGAGGACCATCGTTTGCAAAACTTCTGGAAGTGTGCATCCGGCGCTCGAGCGGCGCTTTTGATGCTCGAGCGTAAGTCTCTGTTTGACGCTCGAGCGGACCTGTTTTTATATTAGTCCGAACAGTAACTTTTTGATCACTTTTTCGGCTTTCTCTCTCTCTCTCTCTCTCTCTCTCTCTCTCTCTAACTTTTCAAAACACAAACTTGAGAGCTTCTCACTCTAGATCTCAACTTCTCTTTAAGGTTTGATCTAGTTGGAGTGATCTTCTTCCTCGGTCCCTTTGCAAAAAGTGTAGAGCTTGGCTTGGGCTACATTTTGATCCGAAAAATCTTGGGATTTGGAGCACCTTCGAAATTCTTCATCTTCTCCTTTTGGTCTCATCTCTTGAGGTAGGGATAACTACTCATTTTTGTGATCTTTAACATAAATGTTGGGCATTTTGTATAAATGGTTTGATTTGGGAAGTTAGGGTTTAAGATTTGAAATATTGAAAGAGTGGTTTTGTTCTTTTGACCAATACATGTGTGTTTTGGGTCTTGAAAGAGGTTATTGATGTTTAATGTTAATGTTTGAACCTTTGGGGTCAATGTTGAGAAAGGGAGAGAAAAATCCTAATTTATTATTATGAATTAATTTGTATAATTAATTTGGGAAGGTTATGGAAATATGAAATTGGTATGGAAATGATGAAATTGGCTTAAGATGAGGTCGAATGGTGGAGTTGGATTTATTAATCGCTCATTTTTGAAAATGTAGATAATTTATCTGTTGACGCATTTATTATTTGTTTAGAAGTAATTGCTTTGGACTATCGGTGGAGGATGGTATGATGATTAGGGAAAACTGAAATTGATCACGTTGAATAAGTCATTGAATGTGACGGTTGGAATAATACATCAAATATGTGTATTGATTGATCATGTATATGATAATTGCTTATATACATTGTATTGTGTATGAGGAGATAGGGGATGTACTCCATGGTTTGGGAGGAGATAGGGGATGGACTCCATTGATACAGCAAACATGTGTATCAATTGTGAAGTATGAAAGTGTTTTAATATGACATTGATGTAGCAAATATGTGTATCTATTGTGAAGTATGGAAGTGTTTTGATATGGGTTGTAATCTCATTTAATTGTTTGGCCAAGTTCTGAGCCATGTTTATGAATTGAAAATTGGTTAAGTAAAGGAAAGTAAAATGAAGCATGGACATATTTGTCATGGAATTGGATTGTGTTGTGCGTTGGTTTGTATGAGTTAAACATTTATCAAATGCTAATGTTTTAGTTATTGCTCATATTATGTTTAGCATATCTCTGCTGGGCGTTAGCTCACCCTATATGGGACATCATTTTCAGGTACAAGTGACATGCCACCTCCACGGATATAGCTTGGGAGGTTATAGAAGCTGAAGGCTTATTTTTGTGATTATTTTGTGTATTACATGTATATCAAGCCAAGGGCTTATTTTGTGTAAAGAGTTAGAACTCTATTTTTGTTGAACTCAAGTGTTGACTTGGAAAGTTGTAAGCCTATAGGGCATTTACTTTTGTTGTCAACATGTAATATCTCTTGTAAGAATACTCTGATGTTGGGAATATAATATCTCTTTCTTGTATCATGATTGTATGATTATGGGTTTATTTTAAGGGCGTTACATGTGCGCTCCGCACTCCCCTCCATGGATGGCCTCCATCAGGCGCTTCGATTCTTCGGCATCAACACACAGCTTGTGTATCGTAAGATGACCTCTCTTATACAATTTTTCTCTACAGACGATGAATTGAGCAGCCATTCTTCGAATTGCCCTTTTGTCTTTGGCATTTGCCCCTGGTGGATACGCCTCTTTTTCCAAGAAGTTCCAGACATCGTAATACCAGGGGTTCTCATCTTGTACCTCATCTATGGCAGCAATCAGCTTGTAGGCCGGCGCAAGTTTCTGTTCGGTGATGATCGGATGCATCCGGACTCCGAAAGGGATGTCTATCATAGAAGATAGAGTTGCTAATGAATCTGCGAACCTGTTGTTCTCTCTTAACAGATGAGCGAAATTCAGTTTTTCAAACCGAGGGATCAGCATATCCAAGGTCTGGTGGTAGATTCTCATCTTTTCTTCTTTGACTTTCCAATCTCCTTTAGTTTGAGATACAAAAAGGTTTGAGTCCCCGATGACGTCCAACCGTTTTGCCCTTAGTTCTAGAGCTGCTTCCAATCTAGTAATACACGCCTCATACTCTGCCTCATTGTTCGAGACTTTGAACCAGAGTTTGAATGCTAGAGGTATACGAGAATTGTCGGGTGCTATTAGCAACACCCCTATCCCATACTCGTATTGGTTTGACGCTCTGTCAAAGTACATCGTCCAAAACTCTTCTTCGACATGCAGAATGGCCTCGTTTGGGAATAGGTACTCAACTACTTCATCCCCTTCAACTGAGTGATCGGCTAGGAACTCCGCTACCGCTCTCTCCTTCACTGACTTGTGAGTCACACACTTCAGATCGAATTCGAAAGCAGAAGCAACCAACGGGCTAGCCTACCCATAAGTGCCGGTTTCTCGAAGAGATATTTGATGGGATCTAATCTCGAAACCAGTATTACAGAGTGAGCTAACAGGTAGTGCCGTAGCTTCTTGGTAGCCCATACCAAGGCCAGACAAGCCTTCTCTAGCGGAGTGTAGCGGGTCTCATAATCCAGCATCTTCTTGCTCAGGTAGTAATTTGCTCTCTCCACCTTGTCCTCAGACTCCTGTGCAAGCATGCAGCCCATTGTAGTTTCAGTCACTGAAAGATACAGAATCAACGGTTTCCTTAGCTTAGGCGGTGACAACACAGGTGGGTTCTGTAAATATTGCTTGATCTGTTCAAAAGTAGCTTGGCATCGGCTGTCCCATTGGAATTTCTTTCCTTTCTTCAGGAGACCAAAGAGTGGTTCACAAGTCAAGGTTAATTTAGCAATAAACCGTCTTATGAATTGCACTTTACCTAGAAAGTCTCGCACCTCCTTTTTAGTCCTCGGTGGTGGCATTTCTAAGATGGCCTTGATTTTGGAAGGGTCGACTTCGATACCTCTCTGTGTAATCAAGAACCCCAGCATTTTCCCAGCTGTAACACCAAACGTACACTTCTGAGGATTCAGCCGTAATCGAAATTCTCTGTTCCTTTGGAAGAACTTTTGCAAGGAGGTGCAGTGGCCCTCTCTTTCCTTGGACCTGACAATCATGTCGTCCACGTACACCTCAACCTCTTTATGGATCATGTCATGCAATATCATGGTCGCAGCCCGTTGATATGTAGCTCCAGCATTCTTCAGCCCAAATGGCATCACCCTATAACAATAGGTCCCCCACAGGGTGGTAAAAGCAGTATTCTCCCTGTCTTCGGGTGCCATTAGAATCTAATTATAGCCTGAAAAGCCATCCATGAATGAGAGCAACGCATGCCCAACAGTGAAGTCCACTAACTCGTCGATATGCGGCAGAGGAAAGTCGTCCTTCGGACTGGCTTTATTCAAATCCCTGAAATCCACACATCCCCGAATTCTGCCGTCCTTCTTCGGCACTGGAACTATGTTGGCCAACCAAGTTGGGTATTTAGATACCAGCAGGAACCCTACGTCAATTTGCTTGGTGACCTCTTCTTTGATCTTGATAGCCCAGTCCGGCCGGATCCTCCTGAGTTTCTGCTTAACGGGTCGGGCCTCGGGATCAAGAGGGATTCGGTGCTGTACAATCTCAGGATCGATTCCAGGCATGTCTTCGTAGGACCACGCGAAAACATCTTTGAAATCTTTTAATAAAGTGACTAAGGGCTCGCACTCCTCCGAAGACAACATGGACCCGATCTAGACCAGCTGTGGGTCCTTCTCAGTACCAACATTAATTTGGGTGATTTCATCAACTAGCGGTTTTACAAACCTCTCCTGCTCTTGTTCTAGAAAATATTTCAAAATCGGAGGAATTTCTTCCTTGTCGTTTTCATCGAAATTTTGAAAGTCCTGATTAATACAATAAATCAAAGGCACAGAAAAGTAATCGAAAGCCACAGCCATTCCATTCTCATTAATCACTTCCAAGTCGCCTGATTCCTCTGTTACAACAGACTCAAAGGAAAAAGAAAAAGACGACCTAGACAGGACTGTGGCATCCGGGTTGTCACCCCCAAGAATACCGGACTCAGACTCAGATGAGCTGGAACCTGATTCTGACTCCACAGACTTAGTGAAATCAAATTCTGGCTCACTACCTGACCCGGTGCTGCTCGATAAGAATCCCTCCTTGTACTGCCAGACGAGGGAGGGTGCGATGGACGCATCCAAAATGTTTGAAGATAGGCTCGCAGTCGTTTCATTCCCAATCATGGACACTGTAGCACTTGTGCCTTTTAAAGTCTTTGGTAAATGTATTTGGACCCTTTATTCTATTTTGGGAACCTTTGGTGTTGTTGTACTTTAGTTTTGGGGGAGTACAAATTGATTTAAACTTGTTAGGTTTGGTTGTTCGCACTTATTCTTGTCAAAAGTTCTTTGGGGACTTAGAAATTCCATTCTAGGGTCGCCACTAGCCTTCCTAGGGTCGACCCTTACCTGTTGATGAAGTTCTTGAAGTGTTGCTGGAACATAGGGTAGACACCAGACTGGGAGAGGGTCGACCCTCTTCTGTCTATGTGTTGGTTGCTGGAAGATAGGGTAGACATCAGTCTAGGGTAGGGTCGACACTTGCAGTTCAGTCAAAGCTTTCCCAGTTTTTTTTCCTGTTTGGTGTCGACACCACCGTTACAAGGGTCGACACCTGCAACTTTTTTCCAGATTTTTCTACCAGTTTGGGTCTACTTTTTGGGGATATTTTGACTAGATATTTTGAGTTGACTTTGGGGCTTATATCTAATTTTGACCTAGTACTATATAAAGGCCCTCACTTGACATTTTCTCTCACTTTTTCTTCCATTTTCTCTCTCTAAACCGTGAAACACCTTCTCTCTCTCTCTCTCTCTCTCTCTTAAAAGGCACTTTTCACTCAAAGATCCTTAGATCTACTTGGTTGAAGACCTCTACTCACCTTGCTCCTTTGAGATAAAGTGTAGAGCTTGTCGAGGGCTTCATTTTGATCGGAGTAAAGCTTGGTTTCTCCTCCGTCGACTTTTGAGTTTTTCTTTCTTCTTCCTCTTCTAAACTTGAGGTATGGATGATCTACTTCTCTTTATGAGTTTTAACATAAATATTAGTCATTTAGTATAAATGTTGAGATTTGGTGACTTGGGAAGTTAGGGTTCAAGATTGGTAGTATATAAGAGAGGGGTTCTCTGTTTTTAAGCTCCATATGTATATGAGGTCTTGAAAATGAGGTTTTGTGAGTTTGATAGGTGAGATTTGATCTTAGGATCAATGTTTAAGAAAAAGGGGAAAATGTCCTAATTGAATCTAAATAATTAATTTGTATAATTAATTTGGTAATTGTGAGGAATATGAAATTGATTTGAACATCATGAAATTGGATGGAATTGGGACTAGTTGGTGTGGTCAGTTTGATAAATCACTCACTTATGGAAAATGTGATAAATTATCTGTTTGGTAAATCCATTTATCTGTTTAGAAATAACTGCTTTGGGCTATTGGTGGAGGATAGTCTTGATTGTTGTAGAACTGCATGATGATTAGGTAACTTGAAACTAATCAATTGGAATATGTCATTGAATATGATAGTGGGAAGAACACATTGAATATGTGCCTTTATTGATCATAGTACAAGATAAAGAGTTTAATACATTGTATATATATTTTGTTTGGGAGGAGATAGGGGATGTACTCCGTATATGATTATGTGCTTTAACACATTGTATATGTATATTGTTTGGGGAGAGATAGGGGATGTACTCCATATGTGCATATTTGCTTTAATACATTGTATATGTATCTTTGTTTGGGAGGAGATAAGGGATGTACGTCATACGTGTGATTATATGCTTTAATACATTGTATATGTATATTGTTTGGGAGGAGATAGGTGATGCACTCCATATGTGCATATTTGCTTTAATACATTGTATATGTACCTTTGTTTGGGAGGAGATAGGGAATGTACTCCATACGTGTGATTATATGCTTTAATACATTGTATATGTATCTTTGTTTGGGAGGAGATAAGGGATGAACTCCATTGTTTGGGAGAAGATAGGGGATGGACTCCATAGATAATTAAGTTGGCCGGAGTGTCTAGGGTGTCAGTCCCGAAACCTTATAAATTGAAGTGCATGAATGAAGTTGATAATTGAAGTGTTAATTACATAAGTTGTAGTCTCATTTTGAATTGTGGATAACAGAAGTGTTAATAAGTTGAGTTGCAGTCTCATTTAAATCTTTTGGTTAGATAGGTGGTGTTTGGGAACTTGGTTCCCAAATTTTTTTCTCATTTTTTCCACTAAAAGACAAAAGTTTTGCAAAACCAAAAAAAACACATCCAAACAAAATATCACATCCAACCCCATAATCATTTCATTTTTTCTCTCACAAACATCACATCCAACCAAAAAAAACCCAACTATCTTTCCAAACACTAAAATTTTTTTATCCAATAATATCCTACAACTAAAAAAACCTACATAAAAACTCACTTCCCAAACACCCACATAATGAACCATATATAGGAATTGGATTGGATAAGTAAAGGGAAGTGGATTGAAACATGGATGAAATTGTTGTTGGGCTATGGGAAGGGTGTGAGTTGGTTTACAAGTGTTAACCATTTGTCGAATGTTAATGTTTTAGTTATTTCTCATATTGGGTTTAGCATATCTCTACTGGGCTTTGGATCACCCTTCTTGGGACACCATTTTCAGGTACAGGAGACGTGCCGCCTCCAAGATCTTTGCTTGGGAAGTTTAGGAGTTGAAGACTCTGCTTTGTTATTTGTTTTGTTGGTTATATGTAAATGCGAGCCAAGGGCTTTACTTGTAAAAGAGTTAGAGCTCTTCTTTTGTGTAACCAAGTAACAAGTTGGAAAGATGTAAGCCCGCAGGGCGTTATATTATTTGTGTAAACATTTGTAACTTATATGAAATACTCTTTGTAATATTAACTCTGATGTATGCATGGAAATGTGATTTATCTATCATGTATATAGAACTGTTAGATGTTGGGATTATATAATATTTTGAGGGCGTTACAGACATTGAGTTATCCCCCAAGCACTCATGTATGATCGGAGGATTTGAAAGTAGACAAGCCAGTGCTACCCTCATTTCAATCTCAGTGCTCTCGGAATCCACTTCCTTGCGGCCTCATTTCACCGATGGGTCATCTACTCTTGAAGACATCATCCTCGGACAACTGTACGTCAAAGAATATCTCGAAACCCAGCAGACGCCTTTTCTCGCCATTCAGCCATGGCTCTGGGAAGCCGCAGAATGGAAAGTCTTCCCCCTCTCGGACAAAGGGTCCGTTCAGGGTGCCCTGAATAGGCCGATGCATTAACTCAAAATGCCTCCCGGTCTGCTTGGCTCTGGCTCTTCCAGCCATTTCTTTGCCCTTTCTTACCCAGTCCTCTTTGGTAGGCAGATAACCTAAACCAAAGGTATGCGGGTTGTGCAGCACTTCGGCCGATACTGTAATGCTTTTCCGGCCACTTTTTCCTAGCCCCATCCCAGGGATGTGCTGAAGCTTGTTCATGAGGTACACAAACTGTGCGCTGACATACAACCCCTCACCAACAGCCAAAATGTTCTGAACGACTCGGACCTCGGCTAGGGTAAATCCTGACAGGAACACATCCTTCGTGCCATGCTCGATTTCCAAAACTGGTGTAGACACCTCTAGTAGCGAATGAATTCACGAATTCCCAAAAACAATAGCCACCCCTTCCCCGTGGGGCTTTTTCAACATTTGATGCAGGGTGGAAGAGACCGCCTTCATCTGGTGCAGCCACGGCCGCCCCAAGAGTAGATTAAAGGTTGTGGGAACGTCTAAGACATGGAAGTCGATCTCCTACTGTCCTGGACCAACCTGAGTGTGAATCTTCACGGTCTCCATCACTTCTCTGCTAGTGTTATCGTAGGCCCTTATCACCTGGGCAGTTGGCACAAAGTCTGCAGGCTTCAACCCGATTGCATATGCCGTCCTCGACGGGCACACGTTGATGACGGATCCCGTGTCAACAAGAACCACCGGTATCCACTTGTCTCTACACTCTACAAAGATGTAGAGTGGTTTGTTATGGTTGGCGCCCTCAGGCGGCAGTTCCTTGCCAGAAAAGGTCAACGTCGGGGAAACTCCTCCCAGAAAAACCAATCCTACCAGCTGCTCAGGCTTGGTGTTTATTGAGAGTTTGGCCTTGTCCATTGCAGAAAGGACAGCTTGTCGATGAACTCTTGAGGCCATAAGCAGTCTCCAGATGGAGATGTCTGCTTGTATCTTCTTAAGCTGTTTCAGCACAGCCTCCTCCTCGAGCAGCTTCTCTTTCTGCCTCTCTATCCTTTTCGGACGCCTCTAGTTGATCTAAGTGCGGGGGCTTGAAATAACGCCCGCTTCTAGTCATGTGGTCTACTTCGCCAATGTACCCGGTATCATCCGGCTGGCTTTGTCCCCAGTCTTCATCTGTGTGGGCAAGACATAGGTCGTTATCTTCTCACTACATACCATCGGCAGACACTGTCTGCTCGTTATAACTATTCTCCGTGCCCAAGACTCGCATTCTTATGCTCGCAAAGACGCTTTTGTTCTTGTGCACACAACACGTTCTGTCCCCGCAGGGGCTTTGGCCTTTCTGACCCTCTCAGAATCTTTGATCCTTTCCCGTTCAAACTGCTTTAGTGCAGCCTGCTGTTCAGTATCTTCCGTACCCAAACTGCCCATATTCTGAGCAAAATTCTTAGCACTGGTGCTCTCCGGCAATGCAAACTGATGCCTGGCCCTTCCGGTCACAGTAGATGTCCCCGTCCCTGACGGACCCTGTTCTAGCTGAGGTTGTTCAACAACATCCGACTGGTCGTCAAGCCACCCAGTAGTTTCTGCTGACCCTTCCAAATCAAACCAGTTGACAGTCACATCCCCTGAGTCCTGTTCGTTGAAGAATTGAAGGTTTACGATGTCCTCCTCCAGTTCTGCCAGATCATCCAGCCCCTGATTAGGTCCATCCTCCTGTACTACACAAGTCTCTGCTCCTACTGGCAATTCCACATCTGGCCTAGCCTGGCCTGCTGATGTAATGTAACCGCTCGGGTTGTACATGATGCTTGCAGACCCCTCAGGCTTTGTATCATCATTCCTATCTGCTCCCACAGTTGACCCACTTTTATCTTAGATAGCCACCACCACCGTTTCAGGTTGGGTTTGGGAGATGTCTAACATGCACAAGTCAGTGCTGTCAGGAATGAACACCTCTGGCTTGGGTAGGTGAGAAGGGATGATATATATGCTAGGGTCGTATGACACAACCCCAGTTTGGATCATATTGATGCGTTTGGGAGGTGGAGCTTGGTTATGTGGTGGGAGAGGGTTGGTTGTGACATTTGGTTTTTCTGGAGGCACGATCACCCTATTGTCAATGAGATCTTGAATCTCATGACGCAATCGAAAGCAACGCCAGTTTCATGACCATGTTGCTAGTGAAAGGCGCAATACTTGGTTGGGTTATGGAAAGCAGGGAGTCTATCTGGTAGTGGCTGCAGCTCTAGGGGCTTCAAGTGCCCTTTCCTGATCAAAACCCCCAAAACCTTGGACAAAGACATGTATAGTGGGGTGAAGGTTCTTTGGCCTCGGGGTGGAAACTTGGTTGTTTGTGAGCTACTTCCGGACATACCGGTGAATGGTGTAGCTGAAAGGGTTTTTGGGGTGGTGGTGGTGGTGACCATACTCACATTTGAAGCTCGCACGGCAAAGACTGCTTGTGCTCAGATTCGTACATGATTGAATGCCCTCTTGTGCTGTTCTCTCTCATGATCAATGAGGCCCTGTTTCACAGCGTCCTCGATCTGCACCCCTATCTCATGTAAATCTACAAAGGTGGGGAGGGGGAGAACGATCATCTTCTGCATGAGCTTGGGCTGGAGGTTGCGCACAACCATTCGAATCTGATCTTTGTCAATAGGCCTGATGGCCATCATCGAGGCCTTAGCCCTTCAGCGGGTCACAAAATCGGAGAAGCTCTCCTTCATGTCTTGCCCAGTTGTCTCGAGATCATGAGTTGTGACCTCGATCTGTGTATTGTAGGAGTATGGAGCTACAAAGGCCTCAGCCATCTCCTCCCAATTCCTCTTAACAGAGTCCTCTAGTTTTGCATACTAAATAGCCGCTACACCTGACAGGGTCCGGCCAAACAGGGAAAGCTTCTGCAATCTGGAGAGGCCCATCGGCCTTAGGATATCCGAAAATAGCCGCAAATGCACCATAGGATCTCCGGACCCGTCGAAACGGTCTATGTGCGACATTTTAAACCAATCTAGTAGAGTCACGGCCGAGTCGGTGTAGCCATCCTCAATATCCATAATGGACTTCACGCCCTGAGACTTCTTGAACAGCTTTTCAAGCTTGCTCACTTTTAACGCTGTGGGGTCCACCTCAAACTCAAAGGGAGAATCCGGTAGATTGGTAGGTGCTTTGGATAGCTGGGGTAGAATTGGGGGTGGAGCTAGCCCCGTTGGATTGTTCGTATTCGTTAACGGTCTCCCCAAGTATTGGAACTCTTGGTGGGGGAGGAACTTGGTGCGAAGCAGATGCTCCGGCTTGCTGTGGTGGTTGTTGTTGTTGCAATCTAGTAATCAACTTTTCCTGTTGGGCCATAACCTCGGCCTGGCGTGCGACAAATTCCGCTTGACGGGTAGCGTCTTGCTACATGGCTTTCATACTCTCCTGGAGCTGACGCATTATCTCCTCTATACCTGCCATATTATGCTGAACTAGCTGAATAATTGGTATATCTGTCCCTGTAGTAGAAACTGAGACCTCAGCCTGACTGTTCACTGGTAGGGTAGACCATTGATCTGGCGACCGCTGTACTGATACACTGCGCCTTTTTGACCTCCGTCTGGTAACCAAGGGTAAAGAAAGAAACACTGCTTGTCCATCTATCAGATCCTTAGATCGATTACGTCTACGACCTCTAACCCAGAGTGCTTGGGGAATATCTGCCTGGTCAGAATCAATGGTGCTAAACTACCTTGCAAAAAGATAAATAAAGCATAATAAGGAAACAATGAACAGAAAAACAGACAGCATAACAGCTTAAATAAAGACAATCACACAGTTGGCAAACACAAGCTGAAAGAACTGTTCTCAACCACTGATCACTGTTCCCAAATCACTGCCCCAAATCTGAATCTGATACTAGCAGGTAAAACTGATTCCCAAATATTGATGCCCGCAGGCTTGATACCCAGACTTGCAAACTGATACGTGCATTCCTGTAGAGGCTAACTCTAAAAGCACATAACAAGCAAGTGAGAGCCAAAACACCCCTATGTTGCGGTAGGGTTTCCCTGTCCTATTTTGTCAGGAACTAGGGTTTCACTACGCATGTAGCAGTTTCAAACAACCTATAATCGGGTAAGCAACCTGTCCTAGTTTGGAATGGTCACTGTAGTTTCTGATATGCACTAGGTCGAATGGTCAAAAAGGGTGCCCCGGTAAAACCGGGGTTTGTGTTCCCGTCGTGGCAGAGCCCGCAATCGGTTAGCCTTATGGCACGCTTCTCAAAGCGGGCCTCTAGCAAACCATTTAGGAATAGCATACGGCAAACACGGTGTCCTAGGCGCACCAATGCAAATGCAATGCGAAGAGAAACATAAGTGAAATCAAAACAAGATATCATGAGTTCGAGTCAAGTTCTCTAAATCCCCAGCGGAGTCGCCAAAAATTGTAGACGTGCCCGAACGTCCCAGGCTCCGCGCGCGAAGGTGGGCGCGAAAATCCCGTTTTGTTTATTGGACTCAAACAGTTCGGACTCAATGTCACGGTTCTGAATCTAATCTCACAAAGTGCAACGCAAGACCGATAAATCACCAAAGAGTCCAAATCCGGCAAATTATTTTGGAAAACTGATTTTTATAAAGAAGTGCCAAACATGGACTACTTTGCCAGATACAGAGTCGGTATCTAAATGTTTTGTTTTGGGAAATTTAGGAAACCCTGACTCGCTGCCTAAGGCCACGTGTCCGTCATCACCAAAGTTGCCTCGGCTCGGGAACTTGGGTATTAGAGGGGAAGGTCATGCAATGAGCACCCCCGCTTGCCCGATCAAAGATCGGCCTTTACTAACATGATATCTTGTTTTTGAAAACACATGCGTTCTTATTCTGGTTATTAGCCTAGAATTACTATGTGATGCGCACAACACACAAGTATAGACTAGATCGCCTAAGTTGAAACAAAACATCTCATGTTTGTTTGAAAATGGTTTGAATGTGCTACTCGCAAGTAGGCTAAGACATGGATTTTGCCACCCTCAAGTGGGCTTAGAAAACATGATTTTGCCACTCTCGAGTGGGCTTAAAACACACATTTCGATGAATTGTTCCAATTCAAGCAATCTAACCTTCACCTATAGGCATTGATGCAGTTATATCACTTAGGCAGTTAGCCTCATGGCAAGCATGCTAACATGGCAGCACTCACACTCATGCGAGATGCTAAAGTATAAAAACTTACCTAGTACTCCGAGCCAAAACAATAGCTAGTTAGTAATCAATGCATGATCCTAGCTATGTTAAGATGGCTAATGCAACACATGCAAAATTTAACTAGAAATAGACTCGGCTATTCTAAAATGGCATATGAAGTGCAACACTTGATAAAACGCATTCAAGTAGGAATTGAAATACGATGCAGTTAGTATGATGCGCCGCGCCCGGTGCATGCAATACAAATAAATGGATGCAAACATGTGAGCATAAGAATGCTAATTGAAACATGCCCTAAAACTAACCATCATAAGCAGTTAAGTAAAAGGGAGAAAGCCGTGGGGTTGGAAGACATTCACACACTCACGCACACTTATTACAAAATTTGCCCTCTCGACGGAGGGTCCAAATGAATAATACAAGCCAACTAATTAATTAACTACCCTAGCTAATTAATTATTACAAAACTCTTAACTAATTGAACAAACTAATTAAGTTACAAAACCAACTAAGTAAGAATAGAAAGGAGCCAAAATAAGCTGGCATAGCTCTGCCTCGGAATGATGAATGATGCATGCTCGATCGGCTTCGCTCGGAAATCCGTTGCCATGCCTCATGTTGCCTCTGTTTGCACTGTTTTACACCTCTGAAAACTGTGAAAAACTCTGTGATGCTTCTGAATCACCTCATGGTCATGCTAAGAGGCCATCGGCCAAAAGATGAGGCCATCAGCTAGAGAACAATGGCCATAGGCCAAATTTGATGATATCGGCCAAAAATAGTTAGCCGATTAGCACTGAAGATAGCCGATCGGCCATCTTTTCTTGCAGATTACTCCTTTTGCTGCAGCAGAGGGCAAACAAGGGCTTGGCAATACATTTGTAAGAAAATGTTGTGCAACTACACCCCTTATCATGTTTGAGAATCAAAGGAGTGTAGTGCTCGACTCTCGAGCCATCAATCACGTATTTCGATGCATGATGGCCAAAGAAGCCGAGTTGCACACATTAATATGGAATGAATGCACAAAAACATATGAATGCCTCACACTCTGTCATGATGGATCAAGAGTGTCGGCGACCGAGGATTGAGGCACGTTTCGTCACTTCAAGTACGAAACGTCCCTCAATCCTCGTGTTTGGCTTAACACCCAAACCAAACACAATGCCATGCATGCAACATTTAGAAGCTATGCAATGCAATATAAGCATGCCAAATGCAATATAACTTAAGCATTCACACAAAGCTAAGGTAACAAGCATGCCTAATGCAATGCAACCTAAACATGCAAACATGCAATGTAATAAGCATGCAACAACAATGCCAAGATGTACTAGTATGCAACAACATGCAAACAAACAAGCATGCAACAACATGCAATGTGACAAGCATGCAACAACATGCGAAGATAGACTTAAACCAAAATGGGTAGGCCTCTGCCATGCCCAAATTGGTAGCCAAAATGCTAAGAAATGATGGAATGAAATGCAAAATAAGCATGCATGCCAATTAGCCTACCCCTTAGGCAGAAGGACACAAATCTCAAACATTGAGCAAGGAGTGACAAACATGATAATGTGGCAATGAGGTAAGCTCTGAAATCATGCAAGAAGTGGTGCCAAACCACTCAAACAAGTCAAGCATAGCATGCAAGAAAGCTCAAGGCTTAAGGCTAGCCAAGAAGCTTGTACCAAGGCTACAAGGATCAAGCCCCAAAGGGCCAAGGGCACCCAAAACAGTCCCAAGGCAGGTCAATACAAGACCAAAAACAAGCTTGAACCTAGCCAACACAAGCTAGAACAAAAGTCCAAAAGGCATGAGGCATGCAAGGCTAACAAGGAGTATTACACTACACCTATTACAACCAAACATGGCATGACTTAACCAATAAAAAACAAAGTTATGACATGCCAAAATAAGCCCAAAAACCCGCTTAGATGGCATCCCAAAGACCTAAACATGGAGGCATGCACAATGACCCACTCTTAAGGCATAAAACACAAACCTCCCAATGCATGGAAAAGGTGACAAATGTGAATGCATGGCCACACTATATGGACTGAAATCTCATATGAAATGATGCCAAATCATGAAAAAGGTCCAAGCAATGCAAGCTAATGACTTAGACACTCAAAGCTAACAAGCTAGAATACATTGTGGCTATACAAAGCATGGCATATATGATTAAAACAACACAAAACAGAGCTCAAGCATGGTAAAACATGACTAAAAGCTTCTTTGAGTTGAGCCAAAACATGCAAGAATGATGATCCAAATGGAAGGTGCATGTTAAGGCAATAGAGAGGATTACACTACAAGTGCATGATGCATGCAAGAGGCTATCAAACCAACTTAAAACAGAGGTATAGCATGGAAAAATAACACCAAATACTTACTGAAATGGAGCCAAAACAAGCTAAGCAAACATGCTACCATTATGAACCAAATATACAAGCAAATGAGACATAAGGAGAGGGGGGTGTCCCTCTCCTATTTAAGACTATAAAACCATCTTTCCACCACTGAAAACCCTCTAGATTTCAATGGTGAGAAGGTCAAAACAAGATGGTTCCAAAGCCCAAAAAGAAAGGCACAAAATAAGACCAAACAAGGCCTAAGAGGGGGTAGACAACCCCCAACCAAAAAGAGACCTTAAACAAACATCTCAAGAACACAAAATCAGAACTTTTTACAGTTTAGAGTTAAGCTTAAAACAATATGCAAGTAGGTCTAAAAGCTTTAGCCAAAATGGGGGATTAAAAGGTAGTTTACTCACCCTTGAAGAACACCTTCAAGAACACAACTCCAGCACCTTTTCTGAGCTTAAACCACTCCAAGAACTCTAAAACCAACTCCCAAGGATCTCAACAACCCAAGGATGGTGTTCTAGTAGGTGCTTTAGTGCAAAAGTATGAACAAAATGCACTTTAAGGCACAAACATACACACACACAAATATAGAGAGAGAGGGAGATATAGAGAGAGAGAGATATATATCTTGTATATCAAATTTTTGGAACCTCTGAAAAGGGAGGGGAGGCTTCCTTCTTATAGAATTTCAATTCTCAAGCTTGTTCTACAAGCTTGAGTCTTGAAGCAAATCCCTCCATACACGTGTATGGAGGATGGGAATTGTGTCCACCAGCTGTCACAGCTAGCAAAAAATATCTACAAAAAGCAGATGTAAAGGTCTTGGCTTAAAAATATGGCCGATCGACCAAACAAAGTGCCGATCGACCAAAAAGAGTGCCGATCGGCTAACACTTTTGGCTGATGGCAAGAAACAAGGCCGATGGCATCGTGCCTTGGCCGATGGGTTGAGGGGATGGCCAACAAGCCACCCTCTTCCCTTAGAAGCAAAACTACAAGTCCTTGGTCCACAACCAAGCACAAAACAGACAAGTTGAGAGATCCTAAGGCAAGGCGCGCAGCCGAGACCTTCGGGAACTCAAAACGAACAAGAGCATGGATGATCATCGAGTGTTAAAATGATGATGTCCAAGTCTTGAGGACGGTAAAAAATAGGGTGTCTATAGGCCCGTATGGCGTCGTTTTAGCTTTGATTTCGATGTGGTTTGTTGCATTGGACTCGTCTCAATGAGTATTTCCTATTGGTGTGGTCAAAACTTGAGTTTGATAGCTTTGAAATTTCAATTTTCGACACGTTTGATCCATTTCACAACTTTCGGCGGACTTAGGTTGCTTCTTGGCTCCTTGGGTTGGTGGGTTTGGACTCTTTGAGCCAATACGAATCCTGTGGTATGTTTAGATATGGATTTTGGCAAGCCGAGATGCTAGTGTTATGCCGAGATAGTAGTGCCGAGCAAGATTATGTAGTTTGTAGCTGATAATATATGCGTGCCAAATTGATAGTGGAATAAAAAGCCGAATTGCAGAGTTGAACAACGCTGCGGCATAATGCGTTGCCGAATAAATTGCCGAAGCCGAATAATGTTAATGAATTAATAATAGTGAATGCACTTGAGCTTTGTGCTCGGAAAAAGTGTAGTAGGTGGAAGAATTTGTATGGGGGAATGTATTCGGCAAAAGAGCTTGGTGCACGGGGTTATAGAGCTATGTATTCGGCGGCGAGAAATCGAAGTCGTTCTCGTGGGCAAAGAATAGAGCTCGGGGTTAGAGCTACCGAGTAACTTTGTAGCTTTGCGGAGTAGTGTGCTATGAGCCACGGTAGTGCCGAAATGCAAATACATGTTCTCACTGTAACGCTGCCATGTAGCCTCGTTGAATTGCCAAATAGCTCCATTGTTCATAACTTATGATCGGCAAGTCCGTAATGGCATTTGTGCGAATTCAACATGTTGGTAGCTATTCGGCATGACCGCGACATTGCTGAATAACCAATGTGCTGCCGAGGGTGATGGATGAGCTTCAATGAACTGGCAAGCCGATAGGACAATGGCATTTTGCTGAGTAATGTTGCTAAATTACCAAAACTCATATGTAGACTCACTCACCAAACCACGTCTAGAGAATATCAAACATGAAATCATGAAGAATTGAGTGAAGTAATTCGCTAAGGTAGGAATTTAGGAATCCCACCCAGAATTCTTAAGAACAAAATAGGTCATGCAACTCTTTCAAACACTTCCGTAGTTCTTTATTCTGAACACTATTTTTTTTTTCTTCTCTAGAAACAACATCAATCGTTGAATGTGATTTTACAACTTTAGCAACAGATTGTGTGAAGCAAGATCTCAAAAAGCATATATCAGTTTTAAGTTTTTGCAATTGATTAGGTTTTTTATGAATGAATCAAGAAAATTTCCAAAACAATTTTTGAAAATAGTTTGTCAAACAAGTTTTTCATGTCAGTTTCCATTTTTTTTTGCTACACATAACTACAATGACTTCACTGGCTTACTAGTTGCTCTAGCCGACTGAATGATTTGCTTCATTCACAGAAACGATCTGTTGGATTCAAAACCTAGAAGTACAACCTGAAAATAATCATTTACTGTTGACAGTTAAAACTAAAAGGAATCAAGGAATGATTCTGCAGAAGAATCTGATGAATATCAGTAACTGCCTAAAGCAAGTAGTGAAGCCACACCACCAGAGTGCTAATTTGACAACCTTCGTGTCCATTGTGCCTTCAGAGGATGTAAACACAACACAATTCTTGTGCGAAGTGCAAAATTATAGGGATGAAACCATGAAAAAACTTCAGGGTATAAAATGTATGCATGAATTAGCTTTGAAGAAGGAAGAAGTCCAATCGCTACTCCAATTTGGATGCTTAAAGACTAAATGGTTTATGCCTGCATTTTATTAGAGAGAGAGAGAGAGAGAGAGAGAGAGAGAGAGAGAGAGCTTGAAGCGTACAAGTTTTTAACTCATTGAAGTTTCAGACCCCACAGTGGCCGAAGCTTCATGCACTGCCCTTTTTTTTTTCTATTTTTTTATTTTTTTATTGAAGCTCCAGAATTAGCCCGAATACTAAGATAATTACATGCCAGGAAGTCTTGCCGAGTAAGCAATGTTAGCCGAATAATGATACCGAGTCGATTCAATGTTGGGAATGGGGGGATTTGGTGATGAGAAATTTGATGCTTCCATGAATGGGTGTGCCGAACAACTTGGTATCCTCACGGCTGCTTTATTGTATTTTATTTATTTATTTTTATGTTGATTTATATTTAATTTAAAAAAAATAAAATAAATATAAGCACCAATATACATATGCACATATATCTATAAACTTGGTCAAGTCATTCAATAAAAGTTGGACACCACCTATGAGTCTAAATGTATATAGATAAATGAATTGAGTTTGGCCCAACAACCTTATTGAATTGCCGAAAAGAGGCTCTCTTTAAGAAAAATGAAACCCATTTGTAGAGAGAGAAAATGGAAATGCACAAGTAGACCATGAATTCTATGTTGTTTTAAATCTTTTTACTGAGATTCATAGTGAACAAAAAGCTCTATTTTGAAAGCACAAACATATGTACCTCCAATCCAAGAACCAATCTTAAACTAATTTATAGAGAGCAAGATCAATTAGTGTTGTTAAATTTTTACTTACAAGAACATGTTTGCTCCTCTCTTCGTTGAACTCTTGCAGACGTTTCCCACAGACGGCGCCAATTGTGAGATCATGAAATATCCTCTCACATGGATTGTAGAGATCCAATGAAGAGATCGACTTTCTCCCTGTATACCTGCAAATATGAGTGTGATTGGCGCCACCAAACCAAGGTTACCGGCCGGAGACACTCCGATGATGAAGTCAGTCACTTGATTGACAGAATGAAGGTATATAAAATGAAAAGTGTTGGTGTGTAGTGTAGAGAGAGAGAGAACATACATTTCTTCTGGGATACCCCCCCCTTTATATATATGGGGGGTGTGATAAATGTTTGGGCTGGACCCATTGTAGGCCTTGTTTGGGTTAACCCCAATATATTTAATTCTGGCTCCCACAATATTGGTGTTCTTCTGGGTGTTTGAATGGTTTTTAATATTAGTGAACTTGATTGATTTTCTACATGAAACATGATCGCAAATATTGGTGTTCTTCTGGGTGTTCCTCTATCGGTGCTTTTTCCTTCTTCCCCTCTTTCTCTTCTTTGGTTCTATGTTTTTTTGCCCAAAATGACATCGTTTTGGGGCACTGCAAGAACCACTGTAGGGAAGTACGGCAGAGCATCCGGGCTCCATATATGATGAGTCTTTCATCATGGGATTAGTAATGAGGTAGGGGAGATGAAATTAGAAAATGAAACCTTGAGATTAGCTTGGAAATGAATATTTTGCCCTCTCTTATTGTCCAAAAAAATAATATATAAAAATAATAAATTAAAAAGTTAGCTTATAAGTCACTTCTCAAAACAAGCTATAGTACCAAAAAAAAAATTATATATTTATGAAATATAATTTGTAATATTAAAATATAATTTTAATATTTATAAAATATATTTCTAATATTATAATATATTAAAAATACCAAGAGTATTGATGGAATTTCATATAATTAATCTTATTATAGAATGACAAAACAAATATGAATTGTTACTAGTCCAGTGGTCATCAAACAAACATAATTTTTCTTAGTCCCTTCAATAATAATCTCCACACTAAGAATCTCCTCATTAACAATCCCACCCAACCTACATTTTTTCACTTATTTTATTTGTCAGTAATATGTAATGAAATAAGAGTAATTTAAACAATTTAATCATGAGTTAATTACATTTTACCCCATTGTAATTTAGTTCAAAAACACATTACGCCCTCTAGATTTAAACATCTACACATAACCTCCTTGTGTTTTGAGGTGAATTGCAAACTTCAACTCTATTAATGATTTTGACCAAAAAAAAAAAAATAATCAATTTTACCCTTATTTTTTTCTTCAAATTTCTTATGAATGCCATTTTACTACCATAACTTTCTCTCTTAAATTGGGCTACCCAACCACTCTCCCAATGGCACTATATCTTTTCCACACAACCATTACAAGGCACCATCTTCTCCACACAGAGTTCGGATCCTCTCCTTGAAGCTCTCTACAATGCTCCCTACGGGGGGTGGTTGAGATGGGGCCATGTCTCTCTCTCCTATTTTCTTCAACTTTCCTCAGTCTTTAATGGTTGCCCCACACTTACCCTCCTCTAATAAAGCACTCTCCACTGCTTTTGTAAATACAGAAACTAGAAAAACAAAAACAAAAAACAAATGTGTAGATCAAGTATCATCTACTTTAGAAATAAACAAACAAAACCCAATTATTTTGAAAGAAAAAAGGGCTTATAGAGAAGGAAAAAATGAGTGGGGTTTGATTTATTAATTGGATTTGTTCTCTTTTCTTCTACTATCTATGTCTTCTTCTTTTAAAGTTCAATTTCTTTGTTTCTTTGCTCATTTTTCAAACTCACCGCCTTCTTCCTATGTTCCCCTCATTTAATATTCTTCTCATTTTGTTTGTTTTAAAAAAAAGAAGAAGATAAATTTCGACAATTAGATATCCTCTTTCCCATTAGAAATAGCTTTCTAGTGTCTTTGATTTCTCAGTATTGTTTCTGATTTGCAAGAGAGAGAGAGAGAGAGAGAGAGAGAGAGAGACAGAGAGTACTTTGAAGATCAAGTTTTGCAGGTATTTCTGTTTCTTAGAAAACAATCATGGTTTCATGTTCTTCAGATAGATTTGAAAATGGTGTCTTTATTTTCATTTTAGGAGAGAGAGTATTAATCTTGAAACCAAAACACAAAACAGAAGATAGTGGTGAAGAAAAGGAAAGGCTAGATGAGTCTGGTAAAGGAAAACAAGTTGTGAAATATATTTTAAATTCAACAGATCTCAACTGTTCATCTCTAAGTGAGTGATGTGGCTCCATTTCAGTCGTCCCTCGTAGAGAGCATTGTAGAGAGCTCAAGGAGAGGATCTGGACTCCTTCACAAAACCCTTTCCACCCAAGGTATTCACTTCATGGCTACTCAAAACAACCATTACTACCTTTCTGCACATATCCTTCAACAACGAAGATGGTGAATTTGCTTCACAAGGCAATGCAAATTTTTGAAGAAGTTTATTCACCTAAAATAATTTTTGAGAAAGACAAGAAGCACATTGCTACGTTACATATACGCGAGCCTTGATCATTGGTAGACAAGGACATATTACTCTTTTTGTTTCTTTATTGTATCAAATAATCATGAGTACTGTTGTAGGTCAATGGTAGACAAATTCTCATTTTGCAACCCTTATCAATGGTAGACAAATCACTATAACAAAAAGAGTCTTTGGAGACGAAAACTAATGATAAAAATAAATTGTTACCAAAGACTTACCTTTTAGTGAAGAAAATAATATTTCGTCTCCAAATGTACCATTTTTAGAGAGAAAAATAAAATTTTGTCACCAATGTACATACATAATAAAAAATTAGGTGAGGAAATTATTTTTCGTCATTATTTTTACTTTTTTCATCACCAAATTTTTTTCCCGCCATTAAAAAATTTGGGGGGAATTATGCCGCCAAATTAGTGACAAAAAATCTCAATTCCATTAAAAATATTATTAATGAGGATAAATATTTTGTCACCAAATATTTCAATATACAAAATTACATAGTTTTGTGTTTTGGAGAGAAAATCTATTCCTTACCAAATCCATTCACTTAACCCAAATATAGCACTCATTCACAAATCTTAGGGCTACGAACAGAAGGGTTTTCTTTCAGCTCTTCTCTCTCTCTCTCTCTCTCTCTCTCTCTCTTTGTCATGACCCGAACCCGCCCCTAGGGGTTAAGGACATAACCGACCAGTAATCCTGAGATTACCTACGGCCTCAATACAAAACAGATATAACTTATCAGAGTAAAGGGGCCAAACAGAAGTAAAAATTTAAAACTTTGTCCGTAGAGCTGTGCTTATATGCACCCCAAACAAACCGTACTCATATATGTTAATAACCCACATCAAAAGTGCAGTAGCATAAACTTCTTTACAGACAGGATCATCTAGACTGAGTCAACCCATAGCAAACTATATAAAAATATATACAAGATCCTTGCCAACAAGACGGAATATAAATACGTAACAAAATGGCAAGGTTGGGTCTCGTGCGTGAGACACAAGGCTGACTCTCCCAAAACTCCTGCTATTCCCGACTCACTTTTGAAATTGGGGTTGGACCTCATTTGGTTCACCTACAATTACATGAATGAGCGTGAGCGAATGCCCAGTGAATAACATCAAATAACAAGTTACATAACAAATATTGGAACAGTACAACAAACGGCCTTCGGCCCATTCATTTATGTCAATCAGCCTTCGGCCCAATCATTCATGTCAATCGGCCTTTGGCCCAATTATTCATTTCCATCGGCCTTTGGCCCAATTATTTATTTCAATCGGCCTTTGGCCCAATTATTCATTTCCATCGGCCTTTGGCCCAATTATTTATTTCAATCGGCCTTTGGTCCAATTATTCATTTCCATCGGCCTTTGGCCCAATTATTTATTTCAATCGGCCTTTGGCCCAATTATTCATTTCCATCGGCCTTTGGCCCAATTATTTATTTCCATCGGTGTCCTTCATTCAATTTAATGAACTTGTAATGCAAAACGCACGCAGATATAACAATTGGACAATAACATACTACAAATATCTTGTTAAGATATTACTTCGCGATGATCGGTTGTGGATTACATGCGAGCTTGACCCTACACATTTCATGAATACAAAAGGGTCATTAATAATTCCATCCGTTCCTTAATTCACATAATCCTCTTTAGGCCTTATTCTTATCTCATTAACTTATTTACCATGCTTAACACACACCTAAGAGTGCTTACAAGTGAAAGAGAATGGAAAACGAAATATAGAACACATGAACACAATTTGAGGTCAGGGTCCCGCCTTTCGGCGTCATTTTCGCCGGACGACCTTAAGGCCTGCAAAAGTACTGGATAGGTGAAATTTACGCTCGATCGTCCAATATGGCGGTTGAGTGGAAGGCCTCTCAACATAGCTCTCCGCTCGAGCGTGAACTTTCCCGCTCGAGCGGGAGCCATGTCTGCAAAAAGTACTGGATGCCTCATTTTTATGCTCGAGCGTGAACTAAGAAGCTCGAGCGGAAGTTCATCCTTCATGATCCCTGCTCGAGCGCGAACTTCCCCGCTCGAGCGGACACCATGCCTGCAAGAACAAAATCTTGAGCGAAGAAAATCCGCTCGAGCGTGAACTTCCCCGCTCGAGCGGACATCAAAATTCTGGGTTTCCCAGATTGTGTTCTTGAGCTCCAATTCAAATTTCCAGCTACCATTCTTGCATGCAATGGCTCAAATGTCAAATTTAATCATGCCAACATGGTACCAATGCAAGATTATAACATTATGAGGCTCAATTTCTTGATTAACCTACATGCATGGCCTACAATGTGCCAAACTCAACACCAACATGTTTAAATTCAACATTCAAGACTTATACTTCCAAGATTTGTACATGCATGTGGAAGATGCTCATCATTCTCAACTTAGATGGCACGAACGATGATCATAACATGAGCTTCCATTGAATTTACACATGGATTATACATCTTCATGCTCAAACATGCAATTTCGAGATAATTTCTTACATGCATGCACATATAAGCTTCAATTCAACAAAATTAACTCAACTTATGTCCTTTCTCCTTGTTCAACTCTGAATTTACAATTAGCAAACAAAATCCATGATTCAAGGTGATTACAAGCATTCACCTAGGAGCCTTAAACACCCAAGTTCTAACCAAACTTGAGCTTAATCTTTAAAATTCCAAGCTTTAAGCCAAATTGCACAATACTTCTCCCTCTCTCTCTCTCTCTCTCTCAAGTGTATAACTCGGATGTTTGAGTTGAATAGAGCTAAGGGAGAGTATATGCTAACATCCAACAAGCCCCACTATCAATACTTTAATATAAAATAATAGGGCACTTAATTTATCAATTTAATCAGTTTAAATTGCACAGAATCAATTTTCAATTAAATTTCACCGTAGGCTGCAAAAATTATGCCAATCATAGGCGTCAGGCGCTATTAATTAGGGTTTTGTGGCCGATAAGGCCCTCAATTTAATTTCTAAAAAGACACTAAGCAGATATTCCTACGGTGAACAGATAGAATATCAAAATCACATTTATTCACATAATGGCACATAAAATCATGCTAAACACATAATCATACTCAAATTAAGGACCAATTGGCGTATTACGGAACAGGGGTATCACATACACTCTCTCTCTCTTTCTCTCTCTTTTAGGTGTCGCTGGTTTTGGCTTCTTTCAGACTCTCTCTGTCCAACAGTCGTAGTGGTGAACGACGGAGGACACAAATCTGGTGAGTATTTCCTCAGACTCTCTCTCTCTATCCTACTTCTTTGTTTGTTTCTCTCAGTTTTGTTTCTCTCTGCTAATATTCTCTTTCTCTCCTCTTTCTCTTCCTCTTCTGCTGCGGTGGCAAAGATGGATCTCCCAAAATGTTGAATTTTTTTTGCTGTGTATGAAACTAGAAAGAAACCCAGAGAGAGAGAGAGAGAGAGAGAGAGAGAGAGAGAGAGAGAAACGATGGGGGTTATGGATTTGGTGGAAATGGGTTGAGTTTTAGATGGGGTTTTGGAATTGTGATGATTTACTTGTTATGCTTTCAATTAACTGAATAATAATGTTGTTAATTGTTATGGTAAAACTATAATGGTCGATATATATACTTTGGTCAAATCATGTTCCTAAGATTGGAAAAACAGAGCAATTACATTGAAAGCAGCTAGCTACCAATTTTAACTAAGAAAAATAGTGCAATATATATTCTTTTTGTTTCCGAATTCTTTGAAAACATGGAGATCATCTGTTTTGAATGGACCAATTATATCCTCTCTCTTCTGCTTTGCTTTGAATGGACCAAATCATATATTGGAGTTGGTATGTCAACATGGAGATCACCTAGAAGCCCTTGAGAACACCAACTTAATATATTAAGAAGCTCTAAATACAAAACTTCTTCAACTTGCAAAGAAATGGAACTGAAATAAAGGAGTTCCAATGAGGGAGTCATGTTTTGTATTCTTTGTTGTCAATCAAAAAGATAAGTTTAAATGGGTATATTGTTTGTTTATATGAGATACAAAAGTGAATTGAATTGGATTTTCTATTTGTTACTAGGATAAAAACCATAAGTTCCATGAATTTATGTATATTTATTTGTTAAGCAAATTTGAAAATTAATTGAATTGGGTTTTGGATTCTTTGCTGGGGACATATGTATTATATGTGTATATATATGTATATGTAAATCATTTGAATTGGGTTTTGTTTATTTGCTAAAAATAAAAATAAGAAAGTTCAAATATGCAATGAATTTTGAATTTTTTTTTTCTTTTCATTTGTTTTCTCAACAACTTAATGCTTTCTTATTTATTGGTTTCTGTTCAACTTTGAATGTACAGTGAACGATGAGAGGGTGAGATGGAATTGTGTAGGGATCTAGTGGTTTGGTGGTGAACAAAACATACTTTGTATTTGATTCAAATAGTGGGATTTCCTATTTAAATCAATCTATTACAGTTTAAATAGAACCTAATATTTAAACCTGCGCTATTTCAATCAATCACAGAGTGTGTTTTTGTTCACCTACTAACTCGAATTAATTGTCCGTCAGATGGGTGTGGCAAAATGTTGCTATGCCTAGTCAAATTGACTATTGTTAGGGAACCTAAAATATGATTTTGTCAATATGTTATAAAACAAATATAATGATGGGTCAAGTGGTTAGTGATCAGTAGGAGAGTTGGTGTTTAATTGTGATTCATCTAATATTTTTGTTTTTGTTTTGTCTTAGTTTGTTTGTTTGTTTTTGTTTTTTTGTTTTGTTTTGTTTTGTTTGTTTGTTTGTTTGTTTGTTTGTTTTTTTTTTTTTTGTGTGGTTGGTTTTGTCGAAATATTGGTATTACATTAGTTTGTATGGACACTATGTCCAACCTTTACAATTGAAATAAATTTCAAATTTTGTTGATTTCTTTAAAAAAAAAAAAAATTAAAGATGTGTAGACATGTGGTGATTTTTATTGATTTTTAATGATCTTTTTTGTTAAAGATGTATTAAAATTATTAATGACCATTTTTGTAAGTTTTTATTCCTTGCTTGCATATAACCTTAGAACTTGTATAAGAATCTTTATTAAAGATCTGTACATATATTTGGTGAAGCTCTTATTGAATTTTTCAATTTAAATAGTGAAAAATCTAGTGATTCGTGATTAGATTAAGATTAATTGTACCAATTCCCAAACGATTTAAAACTAACAATCTAAATCATCTAGCACATACGAAAGTGATTTAGATTGTCACTTCTAAAATAATAAATCGACACAAATGATTTTTACGTGGAAAAACCACAATTGGAGCACCTCCAATTGTGATTGAAAAACCACGGGCAAAATGCCACTAATCAATCCACTATGAAAAGAAGAAAGAATATAAATTTTACCAAAACAAATTACCCAAACTCAATCAATTTGTCTTCAACAATCTGTATTTCTTTCACAGTAGCCTTTGTCTCGGAATTGATCACTTTGATGTTAAATCCACAACATCCATGTCGAATCAACAACTACGCACAGCATCAAACTCCTTCAGATACTCCACACTTGAATCTTCAGATTCCACTGAAGAAGAACACTCATATTGTTGAATAACCAAACAATCCTTTGATGTATGCTTGTCAAATCATGAGTTTAATACTCAATCAAACACCAAAGAAAACTAGCAAAATAGCCTCAAAAGAAAACCCTAGAACGCTCAAAGAAACTCTAGAAGCCGTACCCTAGATTTGAAGCAACTTGCAGTTTTATAGCTACTGGAAACGCAAAGTCCGCTTGAGCGTAGGAATGGACGCTTGAGTGGGGACGCTAAAACGCGTGTTCCAATCCAGGATTCATGCTCGAGCGTAAAATCACACTTCACAGTATTTTTGAAGACAAGCCAAATTACTACAAAGGGAGAAACGCCGCTCGAGAGCAACTTTCCCCGCTCGAGCGGGAAGACCAAAAATAGAGGAACACAAACAACTTAATTAACTCAAGTTTGTTCGCGGAATTGGCAATAAGTAGGGTCCTAACAATCTCCCCCTTTGTTAATTCCCGGAGAAAACTTATCTAACAATTGTTTCTAACAAACACATGCACTAGACATACTAAAAAAGCACAATCAAAAGCATCGACCTAACAAAAACACAAATGCCAAGTTGATTGAGACACACTTACAAACATTATGAACCATCCACCTATGGAAAATACCATGCAAACCAAAACTTGTGGAACCAAATAAGATCGAACTAAGCACACAATAATATATAACCAAAGTGATCTCTGTCAAAACAACCCAATAGCCACACATCAACTTCCCAATATCCATGCATCCCAACTGTGTAGAAACCATAGAAACCAAAACTACTCCCCCTTTTTGTCCTGGATACAAAGCAGAAAAAACTTTAAAAAATAGAAGAAGAAGAAAATAAACTGTACAGAGAAAAAATACACTGTCCAAAACTCGGGAAGATAGAACCAAGTATCACTAATCCGGCAACGATGGAGACTGTGGTAGCTGAAGCAGAAACAAGATCTGATCAAGAGACTGCTCGACCCGGTCAGTAGAGGCCTCTAAGGCAGTGAGACAGGCATCGATGGTGGTCTCAAGATCAGTAAGCCGAGCTTCAAAGATATCCATCCGACCCACCAAGTGATCAATACGAGAAACCACGACTTGCTCAAACTGACGCAACTGGCCTCTGATAGAACGAGTCGGAGGAAGCTGCTCCTCTTCTCCTGTAGCCTCAGTGTCATATTCTCCTTGGCAAGAAGACCATCTCCTGGACCTGCACCAGAACTACCACACTTGAAGGAACCCCCTTGACATGAGATTGACTTTGAGAGACGGTCTTTTTGGTGAATGGGCGGGTAAGAAAAGCAAATTCATCCTTATCAAAAGATGGAACCTCAAATTGGTGAGAAGACGGTTAGTAAGGCAACTGTAAGGAAGACCTAAGTTGTTGCACTCAAAAGCGGCTACCATTTTTTGAATAATGAGGGTGGCAAGATTGATAGAACGGTGTTGATTAATGAAAAATATAATAAAGCCTTGTTCTTGATTGATTTCGGAGCTATGAGTCGTGACTATGATGTTGGCACAAACACTGAGATTTAGCAAACGAAACTGGGGAAAAAGCTCATGTTGTTTTATCAAGGCACCCTTGAACCAAGTATAGGGTGTGCTACACAATGCAGTGGCCACCTCATCAAACTCACAGGTGGGTCGGACAGGGAATGGATAGTGACACGAAAAGACCTCGCCTGTGTCTAAAAGCTCACGGATAAGATCAGGGACCTAACCCAGGTCTTGAAGTAAGGACTGATATCATCAATACCATCGATGTTACAATAAAACTCCCGAACCCAATCAAGCTTTTGATGACTCAAGAAAGAAAGAACCAAGTCACCTTCTAATGGATCAAACAATGGGCGAATGGGAAGGGACTCAAAGGTGTTGGGCTGTACATTACGCTTTAAATGAATTGTCCTAGAGGTGTAAGACTCTCTAAATGACTTGGCTTTTTCTACTGAGGGAAATCGATCTGTGTTATAAGAGGGGCGAGTGGCAGTAGACTTCTTATGTTTAGAGGTGGACATGATTGACCCAAGGACAACCAATGAAGACAAACACAAACCCCCCAACCCAAAACAAGAACCAAAACCATAAACACAAATAACCATTAGTAGCAAAGTCCAAATAGATAAGATTCAAATAGCTAAGAGCAATAATCAAACCAGTAGGATCAAACCTCAAATAGAACACAATATAACATGATCTAGTAGAAAATCAAACAGTTATGGAGATCATAGTTTACAGTAAGATCATAATAAAATGCAACCCAAAAATCTATGAAGTACCAACATCTTAAAATAGCATGAGGCATATGACCAGAGATAGAACACAATAAAACCAACACACACTCCAAATAAGACCCAAGCAAAACCAAGAACAACACGAAAAAACAATGCAGGCCTACGGTGGAAGTAAGTGACCAAGGGACAACCAAAAACAAACGTAACCCAAGCTACCCTTCCCAGGTCATAAGGCAGAGAAGAACAGAAAGAGACAGAGAGAGAGAGAAAAAAAAAAAACACAAACCAAAAAAATAATAAAAAAATAAAATAAAAACATATCTAAGGCTAAATGGACAACTAAGGGAAGAGAAGAGCACCGACTGAATAGAGAGACCAAGAGGAGATCGTGAAGGATGAGAGTGCACGAGAAGCCCTAGGAGAGGAGAAATTGGACTGAAAGGTCAAGGGTTGGGATTTAAAACATTGTAGTCCATTCGAGCGAGGGTTTTGATGCTTGAGCATGAGAACTTACGCGTGTGGCTTTGCACGAGCCAAGAACCTGGTGCTTGAGCGCAAAAAATAACCCCTCAGAAGTTTTAGTGCCTCTGCAAAAGTGCTGGAAGAGAGAAAAATACACTCGAGCGCGAAAGTTGCCGCTTGAGCGGGGAAGAAAAACAAGAAAGGTAAAACTGCACCTCTTCTCAGCTGTTACAATCAACTCACACTAGCAAGTGGGACTTGAAACAAGAGGAAGTGCGCACAATAGCAAGAATGTGACACTAAGATAGGATAATCCATAAACCATGAAGCCAGCAAACTCACAATTTTGACTATATGAAGCACAATATCATGAGCAAATAAGATAAATATTGATCTAGGAGCATAAGCTACATGGGAATGCATAACTCAAAGACAAACATGAGAGCTCACATAAAGAAGGCATGTGTATGCAATCCTTGAGAGGCCACAGAGCTAGAGTTAATCCTCATAGTGATTGGATGGCAGGACCTCCTACAAGAGTAACTAAACACCACTGAGAAAAGTTAAACCACTAGTAATCATGGGGTATTTGTTGAGTAAAGGCGGAGGCTCCCCCTCAATCAGTGAGTCCTTTTTTTTTTTTAAAAAAAAATTTGACTTTTCTTGCTTGTGAGCACTCATTGGTGGCATGCACGTTCAAGAGTATGGAGACCAAACCAGAGAAGCATGAAATCAATAAGGATGGCCTGGTTGGTGCCTCTGAGGTAGCCTTTTCCTAATGTTCGAACTTCAATAAACTAAGGGAGGAACCGTGAAAGTGAAAAATGATGGTAGATGGTTAAGAGACTCAACATCACCGATGATATGCTAGTATAGGTCAATTCCTCTAAAAATGTATAAGGGACACTGTTAGTGGTCCATAGAGAACTTTGATCACTTGTGCGGAAACCCTTGAACAGTTTATCTCAAGGATGTGTACAAAATGAGATAATGGAGTCAATCAGCATGGGTATTCAGAATGAGCTATGAATAAAGAAGAATGAAATCTTGCAAGCAGCATGAGAAGTGTTTATATGAGTCCAAATGCTAAGATATCAGGAATCAATGACAATGAAATTATAGCATCCAAGAACACATAAAGCCAATCACGCTCACCCACTCAAGTAACAAGACACACCCTAGTGACTGAGCATTACACCCAAAGTCTTTCTAAGGAACTCAAACCTAAGAAGATCAAAGGGTTTTGTAAAAATATCATCATTTTGATGCTCAGTGGGTACATGTTCAAGAACAACAAGACCATTTGCCACTAACTCTCGACTGAAATGATGACAAATGTCAATGTGTTTGGTGCGAGGGTGTTGGACAAGATTTTTAGAAATATTAATGGCACTTGTATTATAACAGAAAAGGGTGAGAGTGTTCTGGTTAATACCATAATCATGAAGCATTTGCTTTATCCACAACATTTAGGCACAATAACTCCCTACAGCAATGTACTTAGCCTCAGTAGTCAAAAGAGAGATGGCATTTTTCTTTTTGCTATGCCAGGCAACCAAATTATTCCCAAGGTAAAAACACCCTCTAGATGTGCTCTTACGATCATCAGCACACCCTGCCCAGTAGGCATTCGAAAAACCAGTAATTTCAGTTGTAGTGTCGGTCGAGAACCAAATCCCATAACCCAATGTCCCATTAACATACTTAATGATGTGTTTGACTGCAAGAAGATGAGACTCTTTAGGATAGGCTTGGTAACGAGCACAAACACCTACACTAAATGCAATGTCAGGACGACTGGCTGTGAGGTACAAGAGACTTCTTATCATACTCTTATAAAGGGTAGGATCAACATCAGTACCAGAGGAATCTTTGGAAAGGTGAAGACTGGTATTTATGGGAGTATGTTCATATTTGGCCGACTCGAGACTGAACTTAGACACAAAATTTTTGGTATACTTGGTCTGAGAGACAAACATACTCGAAGGAGATTGTTTAATTTGAAGACCCAAGAAATAAGACTACTCTTCCATTATGCTCATCTCAAACTCATGTGTCATGCAATCCGAAAAATATTTTACAAGATGATCAGCAGTGGATCCAAACACAATATCATCAACATAAATATGAGCAACAAGTATATGAGACTTAGTATGTTTCACAAATAAAGTCTTGTCCACACTAGCCCTTTGAAAATCATTATCAAGCAGAAAGGTAGTAAGTCTATCATAGCATGCCCGAGGGGCTTATTTCAACCCATATAAAGCCTTATCTAACTTGTAGACATGGTGTGGATATTTTGGGTCCTCAAACCCTTTTGGTTGCTCAACATAAGCCTTTTCTTTCAAATACCCATTCAGAAAGGCACTTTTCACATCTATTTGGGACAATTTGAACCCAAGAAAGCATCCAACACCAAGTAAAATACGAATAGATTTGAGACGTGCAACAGGGGTAAACGTCTCATCATAGTCAACATCCTCTACTTGGGTATAGCCTTGAGCAACCAACCTAGCTTTATTTCTAACCACAATACCATTCTCATCAGATTTATTTTTAAAGATCCAGTTGGTACCTATCACATTCATGTCTCTAGGTCTGGGAACAAGAGTTCAAACATTATTATGTTCAAATTGACCTAACTCTTCATGCATAGCATTGACCCAACTATCATCTAGTAAGGCCTCTTTTATATTCTTAGGTTTAATTAACGAGACATAGCACATGTGAGTTACCTTTTTCTAAACTTGTCTTCGAGTTTTCATTCTATCTGAAACACTGCCGATTACCTGTTGAACTAGATGGTTTAGTTTTACTCTTGCAGATGGTTTGAACTCTGGACTAGTAGTGATAGGAACATCTGAGGTGAAGTCTCTTTGGACTCAGACTTACCATTGAAGATGGTGCTGGCTCTCCTTCTTGAGCATGACCCTTTGTTTCTCCTTGACTTTGTGGTTCAGTATCCAAGCTTGGAGACTCACCATTATCTTCCTCATGTATCACTGGAGTAGAAGAGCCTGTGTCATCTATAACCACATTGATCGATTCCATTAAGGATAAAGTACGCAAGTTATAGACACGAAAAGCTCTACTAGAGGTGGAATACCCTAGAAAAATGTCTTCATCGCTTCGGGAGTCAAATTTTCCCAAAGGCTCTCTATCTTTGAAGATATAACATTTACTCCCAAAAGTTTTGAAGTATTTTACGTTAGGTTTCAATCCTTTCCACAATTCATATGGAGTTTGTAAAGTGTCGGGCCTTAAATACACACGATTTACAACATAAACAACAATATTTAAGGCTTCAGCCCAGAACTTAGGAGAAACTTTCTTACTAAGGAGCATGACCCTAGCCATCTTTTGAACAACCTTGTCCTTCCTTTCAACAATTCCATTTTGTTGTGGAGTAATCGGTGTAGAAAACTCCTTATATCACAAAAATCCAAAAACAAACTATTTTCAAACTCACGACCATGACCAATTCGGATTTTTATGATACGCCCAATAGAAACACCCTGTTCATTTTAGATTTTAAGGACTAAGGCCTGAAAAGCATCAAGTGTATCAAATTTTTCTCTTAAAAAATTAGCCCATGAAAAACGAGTATAATCATCAACAATTAAAAAAAATGTATTTTTTACTTCCAATGCTTTCAGTGCGAGTGGGTCCCATAAGATCCATATGAACCAATTCAAGAGGACGTTTGGTTGTGAAGTTGTTCACCTTTTTATGAGGGGCACGGGTTTGCTTCCCAAGTTGACATGGTCCACACACATGGTTCACATTCTTACCCATTTTGGGTACACCTCTCACAAGCTCTTTGTTGGCTATCTTGGTTAGGTCTTTGAAATTCATGTGACTTAATCTTTGATGCCACAAGTCAAGGTTACTTATGACGGCCGAGTGGCAAGTGAGATCATTAGTAGTAACAATCTCATAGCAGTTATCAGATATGTGAACCCCATGCATGACAGTATTTTCCTTTTTATCTAAAATTTTACATTTATTTTTTGAAAATAATAATTCATGATGGGAATCACACATTTGACTAATGCTCAAAAGATTAGCTTTAAGGCCATCCACAAGTAAGGCATTTTTGAGCTTGGGAAGACCAGCCACAGTTATAGAGCCCTTACCAATGACTCTAGAAGTGCCACCATCTCCAAAGGTAACAATTCCTCTTTCATATTTTTCAAGAGAAGTGAAGTAGAATTTGTCACCAGATATGTGACGAGAGCACCCACTATCGAGATACCACATGTGTGAGTCACGTGCTTTCAGTGCAGTGTGAACAACAAAACAAGTTAAGTCACTCTTTCTAACCCATATCTTTTTGGTCTTGACAGAAATAGGACTGGCAGTCTTGGTAAACGTCTTAGCATTGTGAACACTCTTATGAATCTTGGTGTTTCGCTTAGACATGTAAGGTTGTCTCCTAACCCAGAAAGTATTAGAATTTTTACCCTTTTGAGACACCTTACCAAATAAATCATAACAGTAAGGACAAATGTGGCCATACCTACCATAATGATGACAAACAAAATTAGGTTTTACCTCCCTTTGGTTGCTCTTACCTCTTTTAAGTTGATGAAGAGATGGATCATCCTGTTGAACCTTCAGCTTTCTCTTTGTTTGAGTCTTGATGTTATGTGATGTAGATGTCTGTCCCTTGTGAATTGTTGCATTACCATAGCCTAGCCCACTTTTGTCACAACTCATTTGTTGAGACCCAAGGATGTCTTCCAATGTCTTTGATCCCTTGTTCCACATAGCAATTGTGACTCTAGCATCTCTGAGTTCTTCATCTTTCTGACAAACCATCTCTTCTAGTGCAGGTTGTGACATCTCAAGGATTTCAATCATCTCTTCATATGTGGCATATATTTCTAGAAGTTCATTCCTTTCGGTCTCACAAGCTAGAAGTTTTCCACATAGGTCTTGCTTATCATTAGAGATCTTGATGACATCCTGCTTTGTTGTTGCAATCTCTCCCTTTAGCTTGACATTCTCGCTTTCACATGCTTTGAGCTTGAAAGTCAATTTGTCATTGATCTTGGACAAGTTCAGAGATTCATTGTAAAGCTTTTCATAAGCTTGTTGTAGATCATCACCATCAATCTCATCATTATCTTTCGAGGTTTCATCATCTTTATCTTCTTTTTGCTCCTCTTTCTCCTTGACCTCATCCAGTAGAGCAACCAAGGCATGAAAGTTAGTGAATGGTGGTGACGATGACTCTCCTCTTTCATAGAATTGACTCAGACTATCCCATGCATCTTTGGCCTTTGTGCAATGAGCAATCCGTTGTTGTTCTTCTTTAGAAATTGCTTCACGGATGGCAGTCAGAACTCTTTGATTGATTGGATTGTTAGCACTTTCAACATCCTCTTCAATGGCTTGCCAACCTTCAGGTTCATGAGCTCTAAGAAACATACTCATTCGGATCTTCCAAAATAAGTAGTTACTCCCATCAAATGTAGGAGTGCAGATTTTGACCACGAGCAAACTCCACTAGCTTTGAAAGAGGTTGAGTGACGATAGACCAGAATGCCATGTAAGTACTGTCTCCGTCTTCATAGGATTAGGTTTCTTTGGATTCTTGCTCTGACCCGCTTTCATCATCCCAAGTCATGGTATAGACTTTCTTTCGGTTCTTTTTTGATAGACATTCAAGAGCAATATGTCTAAACCCTTGACATTCGTAACACTTGACACCTTGCCCCTTCACAGTCTTCTTTTTAGTTTTTGGAGCAATTTTTAGTGGAAAAGTTTTGGGTTTTTTATTACTCTTATCTTTTGAAATAGGGTCCTTGAAATTAGGCTTCTTTTTCTTTAATTTTTTTTTGAACTGTTTAGTAAACATAGCCGTCATTTCGGACTCTAGATCAAACTCAATCTCAGGGGTCTTAGCAGTCTCATGAGCACTAGTAAAAGCCACACTATCTTTTTTGTTTTTTCTTAGAAATCTAGTGGGCTTCATAAGTCTGCAAGTTTCCAACCAACTGATCAAGCTTAAGGGTATCAACATTCTGAACCTCCTCAATAGCTGTAACTTTTGATTGGAACCTCTCGGGTAATGACCTCAAAATTTTTCGAACAACCTTAACTTCAAGGATTTTTTCACCGAGTGTAAAACAGGAATTCACGATGTTACTAAGTTTAGCATAAAAATCATCAAACGTCTCATCATCACGCATAAAAAAGAGTTTCAAAAGAAGATGTGAGACGTTGAAGTTTTGACCTTTTAACAGAAGTAGTACCCTCATGAATAGTTTCAAGAATGTCGCAAGCCTCTTTTGCTACTTCACATATGCAAATACGATGAAACTCTTCAGGTGTGACGGAGCAAAAGAGGGAATTGAAAGCCTTATTGTTCCAAATCGAGTTTTGATAGTCAAATGCGTACCATTTATCAAGAGGTTTGGGGATATCAACACCATCAATGGTGAAAACAGGTTCACCCCACCCATAGATCACACAGTGCCAAACTTTCTCCTCGATAGATTTTAAAAATGCTCTCATATGAGCTTTCCAATAAGAATAGTTTGTACCATCAAGTAACGGAGGTCTATGGGTCGAGTTACCTTCGCGAATTGAATCCATATCCCTAATCACACAAAATCACACTCTTATAGTTTTGATAAAAATAAAGAGTGACTTGCTTTGATACCAATTGAAAAACCTAAGTGATTCATGATTAAATCAAGATTAATTGTACCAATTCCCAAACGACTTAAAACTAACAATCTAAATCATCTAGCACATATGAAAGTGATTTAGATTGTCGCTTCTAAAATAATAAATCGACACAAACGATTTTTACGTGGAAAAGCCACAATTGGAGCACCTCAAATTGTGATTAAAAAACCACAGGTGAAACACCTCTAATCAATCCACTATGAAAGGAAGAAAGAATACAAATTTTACCAAAACAAATTACCCAAACTCAATCAATTTGTCTTCAACAATCTGTATTTCTTTCACAGCAGCCTTTGTCTTGGAATTGATCACTTTGATGTTGAATCCACAACATCCATGTTGAATCAACGACTGCGCACATCATCAAACTCCTTTGGATACTCTACGCTTGAATCTCCAGATTCCACCGAAGCAGAACACTCTTGTTGTTGAATAACCAAACAATCCTTTGATGTATGCTTGTCAAATCATGAGTTTAATTGTCACGACCCAAACTCGCCCCTAAAAGTTTGGTCCATGACCGGCCTATACATAGGCCTCAAAACAGAATTTTAAAATAATATTTAACCATATACGGGGCCTTAGGCGGAAGCGATATCAATAAAAGACAACATCCATTGAGCTTATGCATACATGATGGTTTAATTGGATTTAATCATTTAAATATATTCCCAGAGTTATATATATAATCACAGAATTCATATAGATCTCACACATTCTTACATAAGACTTAATAATTTATTTGACTCCCATCACAAATTAAGGCCTCTACATGGAGACATACCTCGGTGACTTGGCAGACAGGCGAACCTTAGTACAACTCTAGTGTCAATCTCCGACGGCTCACCTATAGAAATATGCATAAAAATGGAGTGAGCAAGGCTCAGTGAATAATAGCAATGTAAGGAGGTTAATTAATTGAGCATAGACTTAGAGAATGTAAATATGCATATCAAACTCTACACAGATCTTATACATAATCATATTTTAAAACGGCCTCAGACCCACATGTAACACAGAACGGCCTCAGGCCCATATATAATATAAACTGCAGTAGCCCCGGATATGATCTGAAGCATTGTAAAGCACAGAGACACTGAATCGGCTATAAGCCCAGATATATCTGATAGAAGCATTTGAAGCTCAGATATACATCGTACAGAATACATCAACAGAAGCCCAAAGATACAATCTGTAATGGCTACAAGCCCGGATATATCTGAGTCGGTGTAAAGCCCACGGATATCTGAAGCGGCTACAAGCCCAGATATATCTGTTAATTTTGTAATACGATTATCAGAAGCCTAGATATATCTGATACGGTTGTAAGCCCAGATATAATACAGAACGGCTTTAAGCCCAGACATGATACAGATTGGCTTTAAGCCCACAGATAACACAAAATGGTCTTAGGCCCAACATAT
Organism: Camellia lanceoleosa; assembly: GCA_025200525.1. Lineage (NCBI taxonomy): Eukaryota > Viridiplantae > Streptophyta > Magnoliopsida > Ericales > Theaceae > Camellia > Camellia lanceoleosa. The sequence continues at coordinate 8,731,564 of CM045767.1, read as the reverse complement.
TATGCAGAGCGGCCTCAGGCCCAGATATCAACAGATTGGCCTCGGGCCCATTATTAACAAAACAAAATGATTCTAGATACATAAGGATATCATTGTTCCATAATACACATATATTCCATTTGTTCATCATGAATTCAGATAGTTAACTTGCAGATAACAGAATGTCAGTATTATCTATTAACAGTAAGCAAAATGTACTGCTACAGTACTATTACTCGATAGTGCACGAAGATTTTCCCATGGTTTATGACAAGTTGACATAGTTGTCTTGTAGATAACAGAACATTAATAATAACTATTAACATAAGGCAAATGTATCACTGCATTAATAGGGACAGAACAATTCATATCATAACGGCCTCGAGCCCACGCCTATTACTAGGGACAGAACGACCTTAGGTCCATATCAATGCCATTATTCAAGCATATTCATTAATTGAATCAAAGCACAATATTAATGGAACATGCCATTCACAAATAACAATACATAGATCATAATCACAGGAAGTAAATGAAACATATCGATACACTACTATTACTCACAGTGATCGGCTCCCAGTAGTAATGGGACGATGTCCTCGTCTCGACCTACAAGCACAACGCACAACACATAATATCAGATTATACTCTATCATTTACTTATTCTCTTTAATCATTCAATCAATTAGCCATGGTGGTACCAAGCTCATTATTCCTTAATAAGTTATAATCCATGTCTCAGAAAACAGGAGAAATCGATGGGATATGGTTTAGGTGAAGAAATGGTACAAAATTGGTTGACAGAAAGTGAACAGTCATCACTAATTTGGGCATAGATATTTATGTATTTATAATTTGGGAGTGAGACCACCGCCATTGGAAACTAGACTTCCAGGGCTTGATTTTAGGCTCAAGAATCACTCAAAACGGAGTCCCGAGGCAAAAGATATGCTTATTCAAAATTGGTTGAACATCTTGTCTCCTTGTCCCGCGCGGAAGGAAGGTAACTCTGTGCGCGCGCAAATCCGAAAATGGCTCTTTTTGCTCCAACACTTGGTTTTTCCATTTCTAAGCTTGGTTCTTAACATAAATCACTCAAAAACATGTAAAATTGCCCCATAACATGATAAACTAACATCAACCAAGTGTAATTTCATTTCAAACAATTCAATCTTTGTCTCAAAGTTCAAGATTAATGCTTAATCTTTCATGATCTTCAAGGTTCTTCAAAACACAACCCGCAACCCACAAATTCACCAAATTGATACTTTAAACACAAGGTTTCAAGATAGATTATCATACCTAGCTCAATCTTTGTCTATCTCTTAGCTCTTTTTAATTTCCCTCCAAGTTCCATGGGTGATCTTCTTTCTCTTCTTTCAATTCTCTTCAATCATCTTCAAAGCCTTCATGGATGTTGAGAAAGTTTGTCACTCTTCCCTCTCTCCCTTTCACGGTTTCCTCTCTCTCTCTCTCTCTAGATATTTTGTTTTTGACTTCAGAAAGATGAGTTCATAACTCATATGGCATCTCTCTCTATATATAAATATATCACACACACAAGCTTAACACAAGGGAGAGCCAAACGTGGCCTTACGAATCGCGCAAAATCAAATTTCAATTAAACTTCCCAGATGACTCTAAAAATTTCTTGATCATAAATATGTCCTCTGTTCCGGTTTCTGAAGCCTCGAAGGCCTTCAATTTGTAGTACAAAGTTAACCTCCCAAACATGCATTAACGAATCAAACGAATTAAATTTCCAATTAATTTTTCCCAATTAGTTCTAAAAATTTCCATTAACATAACCAAGCACTCAATTTTGATTTCTGAAACCATAAAGGTCGGTAATTTCAATTTTAAAGCCGTGACTCAACAGATAATTCCTCAATTTGAACAGATATCATTAAATTAAAATGCATTAACCCACAAAGACATAAAAGTAATTTCAGATACGGATTTTGAGGTTGTTACATTAATACTCAATCAAACACCAAAGAAAACTAGCAAAATAGCCCCAAAAGAAAACCCTAGAACCCTCAAAGAAACTTTGGAAGCCGTGACGTAGATTTGGAGCAACCTGCAGTTTTATAGCTACTAAAAATGTGAAGTCCGCTTGAGCGTAGGAATGGACGCTCAAGTGGGGACGCTAAAACACGTGTTCCAAACCAGGATTCACGCTCGAGCGTAGGAACTTACGCTCGAGCGTAAAAACACACTTCATAGTATTTTTGCGGACAAGCCAAAGTACTGCAAAGGTGGAAATGCCGCTCGAGCACAACTTTCCCCGCTCGAGCGGGAAGACCAAAAACAAAGGAACACAAACAACTCAATTAACCCAAATTTGTTCACAGAATTGGCAATAAGTAGGGTCCTAACAAATAGTTCATAAATACACAAGTCTATATTTTACTATTGTAACAACACCGACCCATGATTAGCACTAATTCATGTTTAAGTATGCCAAATAAATAATTAAGAAAAAATCCTAGGCTAATTATATGTGCATTACATCATTTTGTGTTTATATCTGTTTGACGTAGAAAGATCTGTTCATGTTTTAGTTTCGATTTGCAAATTGAAGGCCTTATCGGCATTCGATTCAAAAATTGACTTGATTTATATGTTAATTAAGATTTATAGGATTTTATGGTAAGTTTAATTAAAATTTGAATTGGAACGATTAAATTGGATTAAATTAATGTCCACTTATTTAACCTTAATTAATTACTCTTTTATTTAAGCCTATTTAAGGCACCACTTGAGCTTTCACTCATCTTTTTTCCTTCATCTCAATACTTTTTGAGCTTATCCTAGTAGAAAAAGTGAGAGAGGGAGAGTTGGGAGTAATTGAGCTCAAACAAAGGATTTGCTAGGAAGGTTGTGAGATTGAAAAGAATTTGGGAGTTCCAACTTCAACCTTTGTGAATCCAAGTCTCTAGGTAAGGAATCAAACTCTTAATTGTGTAATTGAAGTAGACTTTACAAGACTTCAAGTGAATTAGGTGAATTCACGAAGGAGTTGCATTAGAATGGAGTAGAATTGAGTCATACCATGCATCCATGTTCTTTTCTTCACAAATTGAGCATGGTTTCAAAGAATTCTTTCATGCATGTGTTCATTTCATTCATATTTTGAGGACTCACCATGTTTTGTACCAATTTGTCTAAATTGATCATGTTTTGGGGGTGATTGAGTTTAAAGAAATGCATGCATGTCATGTTTTAGAGCATTCATGAAGTTTAAGTTGGATTTGTGACCAATTGCTATCTTTTGGGGCCTTGATTTCATGAAATAATCTTTAAAGCATGATGTTTTGTGAGTCTCTAAGTGTTTTCCAGAATTTTTCCCTAAGAGGATGAGTTTTGGAGTGTTTGGTTTGAGTTTGAAGCTTGGAGATAAAATCTGGAAATTCTAGAATTTGAATCCACGCTCGAGCATAGGAGTTCACGCTCAAGCGAGCACTCTAAATGCGTGCACTTCTGCTTGAGTGACATGATACCTGCTCGAGCGTGAAATGCCTGTATTTAGAAGTTCATATGTTTTGCAGTACGCTCGAGCGACAAAGGTCACGCTCGAGCGAAGGTCTGAGCCTCACGCTCAAGTGTGGATCGAGTGTCCGTCGAGCGTAAAAAATAAGCAACCAGTGCTTTTTCCGAGTTTACAGTTCGCTCGAGCGAGGGAAGTCACGCTCGAGTGAACCTTTACTTTATGCACGTTCGCTCGAGCGAGAAAAGGCACGCTCGAGCGTGGACCCTGTTTTCAGCAAAATTTGAAAAATGTTTTCAAGTGCATTGTTGCATCCTTATTCCATCATAGGCATTCCTAGGCCATGTTTAAGACACTATAATGAGGATAAAGGCTAGAAACACACTTAGGGCAAGAACATGTGTTATGTGCAATTTGAGCGTGTGTTTCAATGTATGTCACTGTCATGTGGTGTAAGTCACGTGCCTTAGGATAAGTGAGTTGTCTACTCTACTTGTTTACTTGGAGCCATCTGTTAACTGTGAGTAATAACTCTGTAAAGTTATGTTTAATTACAAGTATTTTCTGTCTGGTATGATACGATCTGTTTTTTGAAATGTTATTTTATGAATTATGAATGACTGCCCATTTTTTTTTTTTTCTGAAATGTATTTGTGGCATCCTTAGCTCACGTGGCCCTCGCTCGGGGGTAACAATACTGTGGTCAATATGGACGTGGCCCTCGCCCAGGGGTAACAATATTGCAGCTTATATTTACATGGCCCTTGCCCGGGGGTAACAATACTGAGGCCTATATTCACGTGGCCCTTGCCTGGGGGTAACAATACCATGGCTACTTGCGCACAAGATAAGGACCTTTATGGTTGTTGGTACTGACTACACATGTGGGTCTCAGGACCAAGTTGATATGATAGCTAATGGGTGTACCGCGTATGATCTTATGCAAAATCTGAATATCAATACGAATATGAACATGTATCTGAATCTATTTCTGATTTGAAATCTGAATATGCATAAGACTCGATTTTCAATAAGAATATATTTCTGATATAAACTCTGATTTCTAACTCTGTGCTGGACATCATTCATTAAAACCCTTTACCTAGTTATTATTCACTAGGTTCTCGCTCACTGTATTATTTGTATGTATGTAGGTGAGCAGGCACGTGACCAGGCCTGAGATGTTGCCTAGCGAGTTTTGGTGTCAGCCAGCCATCATGCCTCCCGTGGAGGTTCCCTTTTGAGGTCTACCCAAGTTTTTGTGTCCTTGGAACTTTTGTACTTTCCAAATGTTTATGTCTGGCCTGATCACGTTTGGAAGCTTGTGTAAGTGGCTTGGGTGATGTAAGGCTACTACATTTTCAACGCCACATCTATATGTATATATATATATATGTATATGAAAAGTTTAAATTTCCTATCCCATGTATGTCTGCACAGCTTTATGGACTATGTAGGTTTGTATATTTGCTTCTACAGCCCCTATTATATATATTATTTTGTTCAGAGGCCTTTGGTAATCTATGGATTATTGGCCGGTTACGATGCTAAACCCATAGGGGCGGGTTTGGGTCGTGACAACTATATTGTTCCTAATCTTTCATTTGTGATCTGACATGGATAAAAGTTGGATTGCCCTAGGTAGGACAGTTGATGGAAGGATGAGTAAACTATATAATGTTGGGGTCAAGTTATTTCTTCAATTTGCAATAGGGTTTTTTTTTTCCAGAATGGTAATATTTTGTGCCCGTGTATAAAGTGTGTGGATGTTTGTAGACAAAATCTTCAAAATGTGGAAATTCATTTGCTCCAATATGGGATTATGCAAACTTACACTGTATGCCACCAGCACGGGGAACCCTGTATTTCAAACGAGGCTTATCATGATGATGAGATGTGACTTGATGGTGATGAAATTTTAGATGGTATTGATGCCTTAGTGGAAGATCAAATAAGAGGGGAATCGACCGATACAACCCAAGGGGAGGAAGTGAGAACTTTTGATAAGTTGTTGACTGATGCCAAGCGTGAGGTGTTCCCGAATTTTACAAATTATACTTTGTTGAAGTTTGTGATCGAGGTGCTAATATGAAGGTAACAAATCATTGGAGCAATAAGTCAGTTGACATGATGCTAGAGTTTTTAACTAGACTTTTACCAAAAGAAAATATGGTTCCAAAGTCAACTTATGAAGCTAAGAAAATACTACGTGACTTGGGCTTGTCATATGAGCTCATTGATGCTTTCATAAATGATTGTGTATTATTTTGGAAACAGAATACAACACTAGATAAATGTCCGACTTGTAAGACATCTAGATACAAGATCAATCATGGAAGGGGTAAGAAGATCCCTCATAAAGTATTGCGGTACTTTCCTTTGACACCAAGGTTGAAAAGATTGTACATGTCAAGAAAAGGGCTGAGGACATGAGATGGTACAAAGACAAATGAGTGGACGACGAGATATTGAGGCATTCCACTAACAGTGACGAGTGGAAGGAATTCAATGCACAACATCCCAAGTTTGTCTTGGAGCCTCGAAATGTGAGGCTAGGGTTGGTCGTTGATGGGTTTAACCCTTTTGGGAACATGAACAACTCTTACAGTTTGTGGCCCGTCATACTCATTTCGTACAACTTGCCATCTTTGTTGGTTATGAAGGATCCATTTTGTTTGATGTCATTACTTATTCCTGGAGAATCGTAACTAGAGATTGATATTGGCATCTATATGCGACCATTGGTGGATGAGTTAAATGAGTTATGGACAAATGATGCACTAACTTACGATGCCTCCACCAATGAGACTTTTCGAATGCATGCAACTTTGTTGTGGACAATACACGATTGGCCTACATTTGGTGACATATCTGGGTGGAGAACAAAGGGTCATTATTCTTGTTACACTTGCAATGATAAACCGTATTTTGAATCTTTGACAAGTAAGACTAGGTACACTAACCATCGATGCTACTTGCCTGAGGACCACCCAGAAAGGCGAAAGAGTAGGGCTTACAATGGTAAGATTGAGAAACGGAAGAGATCTTTGGAGTTGCTGGTGGAAAAGATACAAGAGTAGTTGGACAACATGACATGTGTCATATATGGAAACCATCAAAGTAATAGAAAAATGCCCCGTCAAGCACCTAATTGGACAAAGGTAAGTATCTTGTATGAGATACCCTATTGGAAGAAGCGAAAACTTCGACACAACATTGATGTCATGCATGTGGAGAAAAATTTTAGTGAAAATGTTTTTGGAACTATGTTAGGCATTGATGGAAAGAACAAGGACAGAGGCAAGGCACGATTAGACTTGGAAGACATGGGTATAAGGAAAGAGCTATAGGTATAAGGAAAGATATGACTGTTCATTTCTTGATTTATAAAAGTTTGAACATATTGTTTTGGATGATTAGATATGGCCACCTTGAATCTGATAAGCATCTCTGTCTTTCCCTTTTTAATGAATTAATTAGTTATGGTTTTCATTTTTACAAGTCGTACTGGTTCATTTATCTTTTTATGTTTTGTCTCTTTTCTTTTAATTGTTTTATAATGAGCTATGTGTGTGTTCAAGGTGTTACTATAATTAGCTTTCTTACTTAAGAATTCATAGTTCTGGGAGGTTAACCTTGTAGATATAAGAGGGACTCCAAAATACTTAATAGAGAAATGCCCTTCAGGAATTGGTAAAATAGTTTTTAAATTAACATTTGTAGTCTCAGCCTTCTGTAGGTTAGGCTTCCACCCTGCTAGCTGCAACCTATGCTGATTGCTGTGTTCTTTCACATCTGTTGTGATTCTTTTTTGCAACAGCTGTGTGGTTAGTTGTTGTCTTTTTATTGTTATAGGTGGCGGATCTAGTTAGTTTGGTAATGCAAACTGTGTTTGCTTTTTGTGGCCCTGTTTTAAGCTGCACCTACTGGTTTTTTAGTTTGTATTTCTTTAATGTCTAATTTGTATTAGCTTCCTTTTGGTTGGTGGACAGTGTTGTTTAGTTGTTAGGCTTTGGCTTTTTTTTTTTTTTTTGGCAGGATTAGTTTGACCTACAAGGCAATCAGAGTGATGTAGCAAAGGCTTTAGACACATAGTTTGGTCGGCGATTGAGTGGCTTCACCTATAAGTTGCACAAACAATACAAGCAACTTAAGGATGCAAGAGGGGAGGAGTAAGCAAGAAGCCACCCACCTGCAAGTGTTACTCTTAATCAGTGAACATTTCTAATTGACAAGTGGAATAGTAAAAAATTAAAGGTAAAATGTTTTATGTTAATTGTCAAAAATTAAGTTTCTTCTAACTAATGTTAAGTTTTCTTGTTTTTATTGGTGTTTTAATTGTGTAAGAACAATCACTAACTAATGTGAATAATAGAATGCAAATGAAAACAAAACATCGATGTGGATCAAAATCAATCCCGGTAAGGGTATACAGCTCGGTGTGTTCTACTAATTTATTTTATTGGATTAGTAGGCTTTGTTATTTAAATATTTGAAATAACATTCAAAAACAAATGAATCAGATAATTGCAAATAGAAAAGTGCCCAATTTGGTAGAATTTTACAAGTCCATCCACTATAATTCGGACACGCATGAATGGATTTTTTTCGAAGAACCAAGTTAATTATGTATCTACAAGGCAATGCATATTAATTTGGTAAAATTATTTATTTTGCTGTGTATGGTAGAATAACTAATAATTGTTTGATTTATTTCAAATTAATAGGACAACATGATACAGACGCAAGCAGAACACCTCTCGCAGACTGGTGCAATCCCCTTGACCCCAGGGGAGTTGTCGGTCAAGGTGCTTAAGCCAAGGTCCGGTTATGTGAAAGGACTCGGCATGAGGCCTTCTTCTTCTATGAATACAACTGTTGCACCTGTTGAAAATAATTCAACCCCTTGAGATGCAAATACCATAGAAAAATAAACAAATTGCAAGGTTTCAAGAGTTAGAGAAGAAACAAAGCAAGATGATACAAAGTATCATAGAGTGTTTGAGCCAGAAAGGTATCACGGGAAATTTTGAGAGTGGGGAAAGTTTAGATTCTGATAGACAAGCTTCTTGGTTAGTATATTATGTTTCTATGCTAATTTAGTAGAAAATTTCTTCTTCAACTAGGGTAGAATAAAAAACTACTTTGACATTTAGGCGCGAAAGGTACCGGGAAAATAGTGAAGTGAAATATGCACGTAAAGGCCCGAGAAACATCACGAACACCTTGAGACAAAGAAACATAAGTTAAGCAAACTTACGAAACAAGCACATGGCTCCCGATTTGAAAACTACTTTGAAATTTGCACTATTCCAACACTTAGGAATGAAACTAAGTCAAAAAATGTACTTTTCCAACACTTAGGCTTGAAAATAGGCCATTGGGGGCCAAAATCGTGAAACAACCATGAGAAGGAATAGGGAACACCTCGAACACCTCGAAAGGGACTATTATAAGTTGTGAAAACTTACAAAACTAGCACGGGACTCTCGGTTTGAAAACTAAGTTAAAAAATGCAGTTTTCCAACACTTAGGCTTAAAAATAGGCCATCGAGGGCGAAAACTGTGTAATAGTCACAAGAAGGCCTGGGAAAGCCCTAAACACCTCAGGAGAGACCAATGTAAGTTGTGGAAACTTATGAAACTAGCACGGAACTCTTGGCTTGAAAAATGCACCTTTCCAAGACTTAGGCTTGAAAATAGGCCATTGGGGGCCAAAATTGTGAAATAGCCACAAGCAGGCTCAGGGAACACCCCGAACACCTCGGGAGGGACCGATATAAGTTGTGAAAACTTACGGAACTAGCATGGGACTCCCGATTTGAAAACTAAGTCTAAAAATGCACTTTTCCAACACTTAGGCTTGAAAGTAGGCCATTAGGGGCCAAAATCATAAAACAGTCTCGAGAAAGCCCGAGGAACACCTGGGGAGGGACCAATATAAATTTTGGAAACTTACGGAACTAGCACGGGACTCCCAGTTTGAAAACTAAGTCAAAAAATATGTTTTTTCAACACTTAATGTAGAGACCCTAATTTTTGTAATTATCATTAAATCCTAACCTTAAGCTTATTTCAATAAAGCCCTTGAATTTTCGCTTAATTGTGTTTTAAACCCTAGAATTAGGAAGCATCACGGATTAATTCGAGTAAACCCTAATTGATCTCGGTAGATTAATAATCACCTTTAAAACTCTATTATTAATTATTAGACCCTATAATTATAGATTAATCACTTTAAAATCTTAATTCCCGATAATGTTGTTTTCGCTCTGTTTCTCGCATTTCTTTGCGCTTTAATTTAACGAGACTCGAATTTATTATTTTAACTATTTTCTAATGTTAGTATATTAATAATAAATATCAAGGTTTCATAATTTTAGGCTTGGTCCCTATATACTTCTATTTTATTTCATTCCAAACCTTAATTGTAAAATTGTATTAATTAATGTTCTTGTGCCTATTATTTTATGTTTGTAAATACAAATATCTCATATATATATATATATATATACATATTTCTTGGAGCCCAAGTAGCTAGCCATGTGATAGATGAAAGGGCTTTGATGGCACTTTGACAAATTTGCATTTAGGGAACTTAGTCCCTAAGAAACCTCCCAATCCTTTCTCTATATATATGCACAGTTCTCCCCCTCATTTTACACAATTTTCAACCATGCACTAAAGAGAGAGAGAGAGAGAGAGAGAGAGAGAGAAGAGAAGAAGAAAAAAAAGAATTGTGTGGAGTCTTGTACAACAAAGGTAAACCTACATCACCTCTTCTCTCAAGTTCTTTTACCACTTGTTTTTCTCCTCCTAATACATGCTATTTGTATATAGATATGTTGTAGTCTAGGCATACACTCTTGTATAAATGTGTATTAATTAATAAATGGTGTGCTTCTCTTTTAAGCTTGAAGCTGCTCATTCATATGTTGTTATCTTATTGCTTATTGCATCTGTTATTGTTTATTGCATCATCTTGCATGATCATGAGTTTTCAAAATAGTCGGCTTCACGAAGCGTGTGAGTTCAGCTTCAAAGTATCTTTGTGCATATCATTTGCATCCTGCCCCAGAACTACACTGGTTTGATTCCTTGCAAAGGGATACATAGGCAGCTTGCGAGTGCAACCATTTAATTAATGTCTTGATTGCTTGCCAAAGTCTTACGGCCTTGTCAAAATGGGTCGTCTTTGGGCTTTGACATTCACTCATGACTTTGAGTTCTATCAAGGCGAGGCAACTGTAGACACCCCATTTTTGATAGCCCTTACGACTTGGGCACCACCGCTTGCGCACCCAATGATGAATTTGCATATGCTTGCCAAGTGCTCGAAGTCCTCAACAGAATGCCACAACTTTGAGCCTTCAAAACCTACACACCTTGTGACTTATGTTGGACCAAAAACTATAGTTTTTCAAGCCTAAAAACCCTTTGGGCTGCCGGCCACCAATGTGGGCTGCCGGCCATTTGCGTGGCTTGCCGGCCACTTGTGTGTTTTTACAGATATTTTGGCCAGCTGTTTTCACAGATGCATGCACTTGCCTACACGTGTATATATGGATATTTCTAAGGAAATTTCATTTTTTTCTATAAATAGAAGACCTCCCCTTCTATTTTTGAGGGTTGGAAAATTTAGACCAAAATTATTTCTCTCTTTTGCAAATTAGTAAGCCTTTGCCTATACACTCTAAACCAAACCTTGTAGTATCTGAGTGTAGTATCTGAGTTAAGTCTATTTTGAGCATACTTTGAGCTCTTTAGGGTGTGTAAGTGTTGGTTTAACACCTATAAAGGGTTCTCCTTTTCAAGTGGTATAAGTCTTGGCTTATTTCTTTGCTTTATTTGCTATTTTGCATATTGTTTTTAGACTGTTTTTGGACTGTGTATACTCTGAATTTTTGGGCTGAAACATGTAGTTTAAGGCCATTAGGGGTGTAGGGGTGGATCACCCTTCTTTGTACCTCATTTGTTAGGCCTTTGCCCTTGTGTTTCCCACCTCTTTGTCAACTTTTTTTGAGATTTTTAATATTGAATCTCAGAGGTTTCTCAGTAGCTAAAACCATTTTTTGAAGTCCCAAAAATGGAGGGGGTAGCCTCATCTCCTTGTGTTTGTTTACTAGCTTAACTTGCTCCACGTTGTAGCTTTTCATTTTAACTATTTTTGTCTTAATTCTAGCATGTTTTACGACTATTTTAGAACTTTTTTAGGACTATTTTTGGTTGTTCATTGCATTTGAGCCTTATATTGCATACTTGTAGTGTAAATGTCCTCATAGGCTTGGTAATTTAGGCCTTAGCCGCCAATCAATTTGAGTTGATAGTGTTTATTTCCAACCTATTTGAGTTGATAGTATTTATTTCAGGCTTTCCATACTTGTTTTCATCTCTAATCACCTCTGCAACCTCCCTCCTTTCTTGGTTTTTTCTTTACTTTGAAAGTTGTTTCAAACTAGTTGCTTGTTTAAGCATGAGATTGAGGTATTGTGCTTAATGGTTTAATCCCTTTGGGGGTTCATTAGCAACAGCATGACACTTCTCTCATGCCTAAAATAACACTTGGTTTGGTGCTCCTTCCATTAGAGGACTTAAAGCTTACTTTTGGACTCAATTAACTAAGGAATGGTTGGTAATTAAAATGAATGTAATAAAATTGGGATTAAAAATGATGCAAGATAATAAAATCAATTGGGGGTTCAATCGAACGTCAATTGAATCCGTTGAGTCTTGAGTCGTTTTATACTTGTTAGTGATGAAAATGGTTCAAGAGTCATTGTCAACCACTTCCCTTGATTAATCCATGATAGGGAGGAGGTTTGGAAGTCTTTATTTGTGCATTTATTGAAATTGTACACCTTGGTTCATAGGCCATCATGCAATAAAATTGCATCGATTGATGGCTTGTGAATTGAGCTTGTCACTCCTTTGAGTTGATTGATGATATGGAGGGGTAAGATATACAAACATACCTTAAGAATACCTTGTTTGTGCTCTGTATGCTTTCTGTTGTAGCAGGAGGAACCAAGCTTCGGTGGCTGGCAGGCTACTATTTATGGCCAGTCAGCGACTACTTTTGGCTTGCCTGCCACTTTTGTCAAATTAAGCAGCAACTTTTTGGAACAGAACAGAGCAGAGGCTGAGGTGAAAAGATGTTCTAACTGTTCAACAAAAGTATTCTGATAGCAGAACAATGAGCTTTTCGGGTGAAAATCCGTGCATGCATGAGCATTCCTCGCTTCCCGGGGCTGATTAGTTAGTGTAGTTACTTATTTCATGTTATATTCATGTTGTAATTAATTAGTTGATTCTAATTTATAATTAATTAATTAGTTAGCTCCTTGGAATAGTTAATTAATTAATTAGTTTTGTAATAACTAGCTAGCATAGTTAGTTTATTCGGCTTGTAATAATTAGTTAATTCGTTTTGTGATAGCTAGTTAATTAGCTTAGCTGGTTAGTTTATTCAGACCCTCCTGCGCGAGGGCACAGTTGTAATAATGTGCATGTCTTCCAATCCTACGTCTTTCTCCTTTTTATTTACCTGCTTATGATGGTTAGTTTAGGGCATCATGTTTCTTTTAGCATCTCTCATGTCTTGCATCCATTGTCTTGCATGCATTAAGCTCGGCGCATCATTCTAACTTGCATTGTTAGTTAAACATTCTTTGAATACGTGCTTAGATCGCATGCTATCAAATTGATTCATATGCCATATTAGTAGCCGAGCCTAGTAATTGCATATCGCATGTGTTGCATTAGTCATATTGCATAGTTAGGATCATGCATTATTCTAACTTTGTCATCTTTTTTTGGCTTAGTGTACTAGCAGAGCTTTTATTTGTTTTAGCATATCGCATGGATGTGGTTGTTACCATGTCAAAGCATGTTCATCATGAGGCTAATTGCTTAAGTGATAAACTGTTTGAATGCCTGTGGATGAAGGCTGATTGCTTGAAATGGAATAGTTTGAGTAATGTATAGTGGCACATTCACAAACTCTTTTCAAAAACAAACACAAAATCAAATGTTCCAATTCTTGCAAATTAGTCTATATCTTGTGTGCGCATCACTTAGTAAGTTAGCCTAATAAATCAAAATAAGAGCATATAATGTAAATAAGATTCACATCATGATTAGTAGAGGCCGATCTTTGATCGGGTGAACGGGGGTGCTCAATTCATGACCTTCTTCTCTCGTACCTAAGTTCCTGAGCCGAGACAATCTTGGTGATGATGGACACATGGCCTTTGGCACGAGTCATAGGTTTCCTAAATTTTTCAAAAATAGTTAGGTGGCGACTCTGTATCTGGCAAAGTAATCCATTTTTGGCAATTTGATTCAAAATTGATTTTCCAAAAGATTTGTCGGATGTGGACTTTTTGGTGTTTATCTATTTCACATTGCACTTGTGAGATCAGATTTAGAACCGCAGGAGTCCGATACTGTAGGGCTTATCGTCTTCCAAAAGGAGCACAAAAAGTCGAGCTACAGTTTCTGGCGACTCTGCTAGGGAAAAGGAGAACTTGACTTGAACTTCATGATGTGAAATTTTATCTACATTTATATGTTTCTTTGCATTTGCATTTGCATTGGTATGCTTAAGTCACTGTGTTTGCCATCTGCTATTCCTGGACGATTTGCCAGAGGCTTGCCCAAAAGCTTACCAAAAGGGTGACCGGTCGTGGGCTCTGCCATGATGGGAACACAACCCTTGGATCTGGACTATTGCTATACCGTTTGATCCTTCTTTCACTTCTTGGTGTTAGGTGCTAGAGTTATATTAGGTAGTCTTGCTAAGGTACCCTCTTTGACCATTTGGCCTAGCTACATATAGTAAAGCCTTAGTGACTGATCCAAACTAAAACCAAATGCTCACCCAAAAAATACAAGATTGCGTAAAAATCGCTTGATTGATTAGTGAAACCCTAGTTCCTGACGAAACTAGGACAGGGTAACCCTACCCCCTCATAGGGGTGTTTTTGGCTCTTCTTTAATTGGTATATGCTTTATAGTCAAACTGTACAGGAATGTGCATAGCAGTTGCAAATTCGGTATTTGATTTGTGGGGCAGAAATCAGTTTGGAGTACAGTCCTATAGCTTTGATCATGTCTGTGTTGATAATGTCTTAACTGAGGTGCTGTGCGGTTTCTAATTACTGTTTTCTTTTTGCTTTATTTTTTTTTTTGCTAGGTAGTTTACAACCATAGCTTTAGAAAGTTCGGATATCCCCCAAGTACTTTGGACCCGAGTCAAAAGACTTTGTAAAGCCAGGGATTTTGTTCGAGGACAACCCGTGTTTACCTCACTCCCACTGGTTACAAGACGGAGGAGAATCAGGCAGAGTTCACCGGTTTAGTTTTTATAGCACTCACCCCTCAACTCACCTGTGTCTAGTCCGGTTCGGGGACAGTCATCTACTTCTAGCCCAGTACGAGATCGATCGCCTATTCCGATGACACAGTATCCCCAAGTCAGTATGGAAGAATTGATACATCATCTGCAGTAGACAGTTGAAACCCTATAACAAGATGCGGCCCGTCAGGTTGAGGTCACAGCTTGTTAGGCTGAGGTTATAACGAGGCTACAACAATAGCAACCATAGCCAGCTGCAGCCTCTACATCCCACGTACCTCCCACGGGTATCCCAACATCTGGAGCCATCGCTCATATTGCCAATGTCCAAGAAAACTAGGGCAATCCAGTAGAGCCAATCCTAGCACAAGCCTCCAAAGCCCTTGTTTATCAGACTGAGGCTCTGTTCGAGTTTGAGGTTAACCCAACTGTACTCAAGGTCAATAAACTGGAAAAGTTATTCAAGAGAGCACAAGGGTTAACTCCATCCCGAACATGGAGGACGGGTATATTGGTTCTATAGTAACATTGCCAGATCAGTTTAAAATGCCGTACAAGGACCGTTTTGATGGTTCCGAAGATCCGATGGTTCACCTACGGCTGTTTTTGGGCATCTTGCAGTCGATGGGCCTAACTAGACTACAGAGGCTATCTCTCTTTAACCGTGCCATGTCAGGTATAGCGGCCATATGGTATGCTAAGTTGGAAGACTATTAAATAGAATTGGGAGGAGATGGCTGAGGCCTTTATTGTGTAGTATTCGTACAATACTCAAATCAAGATCACAACTCATGATCTCGAGGGAACACACTAGGAACTAAAGGACGGCTTCTCTGAATTTGTGACAAGGTGAAGAGCTAAAGCCTCGATGATGACCACGAGGCCTTCTAAGAAGGATCAGATTAGGATGGTTGTCCAGAATCTACACGGCAAGTTACTACAAAAGATGATCATCCTACCTCTGTTCACATTTACAGAGCTTCATGAAATGGGAGTGCAAATCGAAGATGCCATGAAACAAGGGCTTATTACAGATGAGAAGGAGCCGGTAAAAAGGCCGTTTGTTCGCAGTTCCAATGCTACCAATGGTAGCACAACTGTGAGGCCGTCAGATGTAAGTGTTGTCATCACAGCCAAGATTGCCGATCCCTTTGCCAACATAAGCTCACAAACACCGTCCAACCGTACCTAATCCTAGAGGACTTTCAATCAACTTTACATGACTCTCTCTCAAACCATGAAGGTGCTAGTTCAGAAAAGACACCTCAAACCCTTAGAACCTCGCCCATTGCCTGATCCTTTTCCACCCAAACACAACCTTGCAAAATACTGCACGCTTCACCAACAGCATGGTCATGACACTGACCAATGCTTTCGATTGCGTCATGAGATTTAGGATCTCATTAACAACAAGGTGATCACACCACCTCAAAAGCCAAATGTGACCACAAATCCACTCCCAGCCTATAACCAAGTCCCCCCACCTCAAAATCTCAACCTGATCCATACACTGGCCACCCCCTATGACCCCAGTATATATATTACCCCCTCCTACCTACCAAAACCAACGTTGTTCATTCCGGAAGGCGCATACCTGTGCATGATGGACACGTCCAATCCTCAACCCAAGCCTATGGTGATGAGACTTACAGTGGAAGGGGAGTCGACGTTAAAGGAAGGTACTAGCCTATTGCCGGAGTGTTCTGAGGACTTACTTGAGAGAGCGTATGATCCAAGTTGCTACATTGTGTCAACTGGTCAAAATAAGCTTGAATTAGTGCTGCCAACCTTGGTAGATATCAATGTTGTCAGGAAAGATGGCCCGGGCCAAGGGTTAGATGATCTAGCAAAACTCAAGGAGGATTTGGACAACCTGCAGTTCTTTGATGAGCAGGATCAGGGGGATGTGCAGATTGGGTGGTTCGACCTGAATGGATCAACTAACAACACTGGATGGCTAAGTGATGAGCCAGACAAGGAAGAAGAAACTGAAATGAAATTAGAGAAAAAAGAAGTAGAGATAGTTGTAAAGGCCAGAAGGGTCGATGAAAAAGGAAAGTTGCTGGAGAGCACTGCAGTGGAAAACCTAGCCTAGGAAATGGGCGCTGTGAATACCTTGGATACGAAATAGGAAGCTACACTGAGGCAGTTTGAACGAGAAAGGATCGAAGACAACTAGGAAGCTGTAATTTCACAACACCTTGTGGGGGATGCTTATGATGTGAAAGTGATACAAAGAAAGTCGGACAACTGTTTGTTGACCGTTGAGGGTGAATGGTGGGATGACAATGATTTGTATCTGGCCTACACCAACGAAGACTGGGGCAAGTGCCTTCTGGATAATTGTAGACACCCCATTTTTGACCGTTCTCAAGACTTGGACGTCATCGTTTGAACACTCGATGATCATTCATGCTCGTGTTCGTTTTGAGTTCCCGGAAGTCTTGGCTGCGCGCCTTGCCTTAGGATCTCTCAACTTGTTTGTTTTTGTGCTTGGTTGTGGACCAAGGACTTGTGGTTTTGCTTCTGAGGGAAGAGAGTGGCTTGTTGGCCATCCCTTCAACCCATCGGCTAAGGCATGATGCCATCGGCCAAAAATGTTGGCCGATCGGCACTCTTTTTGGTCGATCGGCACTTTGTTTGGTCGATCGGCCATATTTTTTAGCTGAGACCTTTCCATTTTCTTTTTGCAGATATTTTCTGCCAGCTGTGATAGCTGGTGGGCACAATTCCCATTCTCCATACATATGTATAGAGGGATTTGCTTCAAGACTCAAGCTTGTTCAACAAGCTTGAGAATTGAAATTTTATAAGAAGGGGGGCCCTCCTCCCTTTCCAGAGGTTCTGAAAATTGATATAGAAGTGATATATATCTCTCTCTATATATTTGTGTGTGTGTTTGTGCCTTAAAGTGTATTTTCTTCACACTTTTGCACTAGAGCACCTAGTAAAACACCATCCTTTGGTTGCTGAGGTCCTTGGGAGTTGGTTTTAGAGTTCTTGGAATGGGTTAAGCTCAGAAAATGTGCTGGAGTTGTGTTCTTAAAGGTGTTCTTCAAGGGTGAGTAAACTACCTTTTGATCCCCCATTCTAGCTTAAGCTTTTAGACCTATTTGCATATTTTTTTAAGCTTAACTCTAAACTGTAAAAAGTTTTGATTTTTCATGCTTGTGAAGTTTGTTTAAGGTCACTTTTTGGTTGGGGGTAGTCTACCCCCTCTTAGGCCTTGTTTGGCCTTGTTTCGTGCCTTTCCTTTTGAGCTTTGGAACCATCTTGCTTTGACCTTCTCACCACTGAAATCCAGAGGATTTTTAGTGGTGAAGAAGTGGTTTTGGAGTCTTGAATAGGAGGGGGACACCCCCCCTCTCCTTGTGTCTCATATGTTAGTATATATGGCTCATAATGGTAGCATGTTTGCTTAGCTTGTTTTGGCTCCATTTCAGCAAGTATTTAGTGTTATTTTGCCATGCTATACCTCTGTTTTAAGTTGGTTTGATAGCCTCTTATATGCATCATGCACTTGTAGTGTAATCCTCTCTATTGCCTTAACATGCACCTTGCATTTGGGTCATCATTCTTGCTTGTTTTGGCTCAACTCAAAGAAGCTTTTAGTCATATTTTACCATGCACTAGCTCTGATTTGTATTGTCTTGCTCATGCATGCATTGTTTTGTATAGCCTTGGTTTAATCTAGCTTGTTGGCTTTGAGTGTCCAAGTCATTAGCATGCATTACTTGGACCATTTTCATGATTTGGCATCATCTCATATGTGATTTCAGTCCATATAGGGTGGTCATACACTTGCACTTGTCACCTTTCTAATGTTTTAAAGAGTTGATGTTTTATGCCTCATGAATGGATCATTGTGCATGCCTCTATACTTAGGCTTTTGGGATGCCATTTCAGTGGGTTTTTGGGCTTATTTTGACATGCCATAACTCTATTTTTCATTGGTTAAGTCATGCCATGCTTGGTTGTAATAGGTGTAGTGTATCTTTGTTAGCCTTGCATGCTCCTTGCTTTTAGTCTTTTGTTCTAGCTTGTGTTGGCTAGGTTTGAGCATGATTTTGGTCTTGTATTGACCTGCCTTGGGTCTGTTTTGGTTGCCCTTGCCTTTGGGGCGTGCTTTGTATGGCCTTGGTGTAATCCCTTTTGCTAGCTTCAAGCTTTGAGCTTTCTTGCATGCTATGCTTGACTTGTGTGCATGATTTGGCATCATTCCTCATATGATTTCAGAGCTTATTTCATTGCCACATTCTCATGTTCGTCACACCTTGCTCATGTTTGAGGATTGTGCATTGTTGCCTAGTTCTTGGGCCAATTGGCATGCATGTTTGTATGTGCATTTCATACCTTTGTTTCATCACTTTGGCCACTGATTTTGGCATGACTGAGGTGTGCCCATTTTGGTTTAAGTCCATCTTTGCATGTTTTTGCATGCTTGGCATGTTGCATGTTGTTGCATGCTTGCTAGTTTGCATGTTGTTGCATGCTAGTCCATCTTTGCATGTTGTTGCATGCTTGCTAGTTTACATGTTGTTGCATGCTAGTCCATCTTTGCATGTTGTTGCATGCTTGACATGTTGCATGTTGTTGCATGCTTGCTAGTTTGCATGTTGTCGCATGCTTGTTGTTGGCATTGTTGTTGCATGCTTATTACGTTGCATGTTTGCATGTCTAGGTTGCATTACATTTTGCATGCTTGTTACATTGCATTTGGCATGCTTATGTTGCATTGCATAGCTTCTCCATGTTGCATACATTGCATTGTGTTTGGTTTGGGGTGTCAAGCCAAACACGAGGAACGAGGGACGTTTCGTACTTGAAGTGACGAAACGTGCTTCAATCCTTGGTCGCCGACACTCTTGATCTAACATGATAGAGTGTGAGGCATTCATGTGTTTTTGTGTATTCATTCTATATTGATTTGTGTAACTCGGCCTCTTTGGCCATCATGCATCGAAATGCGTGATTGATGGCCCGAGGGTCAAACACTACACTCTTTTGAGTTCCAAACATGATAAGGGGTGTAGTTACATAACATTTTCTTGCAAATGTATTGCCATGCCCTTGTTTGTCCTTTACTGCAGCAAAAGGAGCAGTCTGCAGGAAGAGATGGCCAATTGGCTAACAATCTTTGGCCGATGCACTAAAAAGTGGTCGATGGCCCTTTCCCTTGGCCGATGGCCTCTCAGCATGTCCATGAAGTGGTTCAGAAGCATCACAGAGATTTGTACAGTTTTTAGAGGTGCAAAATAGGGCAAACAGAGGCAACATGAGGCATGGCAACGGATTTTCGAGCGAAGCCAACCGAGCATGCATTTGCCCCTCTTCCGAAGGCCACTTTAACTGTTTTGTAACTTAATTAATTCGCTTAATTAGTTAAGAGTTTTGTAATAATTAATTAGCTAGGGTAGTTAATTAATTAGTTGGTTTGTATTATTTATTCGGACCTTCTGTTGAGAGGGCCAACTTTTGTAATAAGTGTGTGTGAGTGTGTGAATGTCTTCTAACCCCACGTCTTTCTCCCTTTTACTTAACCGCTTACGATGGTTAGTTCTAGGTCATGTTTCAATTAGCATTCTTATGCTCGCATGTTTGCATCCATTCATTTGTATTGCATGCACCGGGCTCGGCGCATCACACTGACTGCATTGTATTTCAATTCTTACTTGAATTCATGATTATCGAGTTGCATTTCGTATGCCATTTTAGAATAGTCGAGCCTATTTCTAGTTGCATTTTGCATGTGTTGCATTAGCCATGTTGACATAGCTAGGATCATGCATTGATTACTAACTAGCTATTATTTTGGCTCGGAGTACTAGGTAAGCTTTTACGCTTTAGCATCTTGCATGCGTGTAACTGTTTCCATGACAGCATGCTTTCCATGAGGCTATTTGCTTAAATGATATAACTGCCTGAATTCCTGTGGGTGAAGGTTGGATTACTTGAATTGGAACAATTCATTGAAATGTGAGTTTTAAGCCCACTTGAGAGTGGCAAAATCATGTTTTTTAAGCCCACTCGAGGGTGGCAAAATCCATGTCTTAGCCTACTTGCGAGTAGCACCTTCAAACCATTTTCAAACAAACATGAGATGTTTTGTTCCAACTTAGGCGATCTAGTCTGTACTTGTGTGTTGTGCGCATCACATAGTAATTCTAGGCTAATAACCGGAATAAGAACGCATGTGTTTTCAAAAACAAGATATCATGTTAGTAAAGGCCGATCTTTGATCGGGCGAGCGGGGGTGCTCATTGCATGACCTTCCCCTCTCGTACCCAAGTTCCCGAGCCGAGGCAACTTTGGTGATGACAGACACGTGGCCTTAGGCACGAGTCAGGATTTCCTAAATTTCCCAATAACAAAAACATTTAGGTGGCGACTCTGTATCTGGCAAAGCAGTCCATGTTTGGCACTTCTTTATAAAAATCAGTTTTCCAAAACGATTT
The DNA here is from genome assembly GCA_025200525.1 of Camellia lanceoleosa. Lineage (NCBI taxonomy): Eukaryota > Viridiplantae > Streptophyta > Magnoliopsida > Ericales > Theaceae > Camellia > Camellia lanceoleosa. Next base: position 8,710,284 of record CM045767.1, on the reverse strand, counting down.
GCCGGATTTGGACTCTTTGGTGATTTATCGGTCTTGCATTGCACTTTGCGAGATTAGATTCAGAACCGTGACATTTGAGTCCGAACTGTAGTATGCTAAATAAACAAAACGGGATTTTTGCGCCATCTCGCGCGTGGAGCCCCGGGATGTTCGGGCACGTCTACAGTTTCTGGTGACTCTGCTGGGGATTTAGAAAACTTGACTCGAACTCATGATATCTTGTTTTGACTACACTTATGTGTTTCTTTGCATTGCATTTGCATTGGTGCGCCTAGGACACCATGTTTGCCGTATGCTATTCCTGAACGGTTTGCCAGAGGCTTGCTTTGCGAAGCGTGCCATAAGGCTGATCGGTTACGTGCTCTGCCACGACGGGAACATAAACCCCGATTTTTACCGGGGCACCCTTTTTGACCATTCGACCTAGTGCATATTGGAATCCATAGTGACTATTCCAAACTAGGACAGGTTGCTTACCCAATTATAGGTTGTTTGAAATCGCTGTGTGCGTAGTAAAGCCTTGGCTCCTGACAATAGGACAGGGAAACCCTACCCCAACATAGGGATGTTTTGGCTCTCACTTTCTTGTTATGTGCTTTTAGAGTTGGCCTCTACAGGAATGCATGTATCAGTTTGCAAATGCAGGGTATCGAACTGTGGGCATCGATGTTGGGAATTAGTTTTACTGCAGTGTCAGTTGATTTGGGGCGATAATTTGGGAACGATGATCGATGGTTGAAACAGTTCGTCCAGCTTGTATTTGCCAACTGTGTGTTGTCTTTATTTAAGCTGTTATGCTGTCTGTTTTTCTGTTCATTGTTTCCTTATTATGCTTTATTTATCTTTTTGCAAGGTAGTTTAGCACCATTGCATCCGACCAGGCAGATATTCCTTGAGCACTCTGGGTTAGAGGTCGTAGACTTAATCGATCTAGGGATCTGATAGACGGACAAGTAGTGTTTCTTTCTTTACCCTCGGTTACCAGACGGAGGTCAAAAAGGCGCAATGTATCAGTACAGCGGTCGCCAGATTAGTGGTTTACCCCACCAGTGAACAGTTAGGTTGAGGTTTTAGTTTCTACTGCAAGGACAGATTTACCGGTTGTTCAGATAGATCAACACAATATGGTAGGTATAGAGGAGATGATGCGTCAGCTCCAGAAGAGTATGAAAGCCATGCAGCAGGACGCTACCCGTCAAGCAGAATTTGCCGCACGCCAGGCTGAAGTTATGGCCCAATAGGCAGAGTTGATTGCTAGACTGCAGCAACAACAACCACCACAACAAGCCGGAGCGTCTGCTTCGCACCAGGTTCCTCCCCTACCAAGAGTTCCCATACTTGGGGAGACCGCTAACGTCCAGGATAATACGGACGATCCAACGGGGCTAGCTCCGCCCCCAATCCTACCCCAGCTATCCAAAGCACCTACCAACCTACCAGATTCTCCCTTTGAGTTCGAGGTGGACCCCACAGTGCTAAAAGTGAGCAAGCTAGAAAAGCTGTTCAAGAAGTCTCACGGCATGAAATCCATCCCGGATATAGAAGACGGATATACGGACTTGGCCGTAACTCTGCCGGACCAGTTTAAAATGCCGCACATAGACTGTTAATCATATTATTTAATTTTGAAGACGTCTAAAATATTATTTGTAACAATTTGGATTTTTTGAATATACATATTTATTTGACACAAAATATTATCTTTTTAAATATATATATTTGTTAAATATTAGTTAAATAAAAATATTTTTGAAAACTTTACTATTCACTTTTTAAAAATTTAGGCTGATCACTATTTACTTTTTGACAAAATTAAAATTGATTAATTATATTATTTTGACAAAAATGATTGATTGGTTTTATTATCTTGACAAATGTGATATTAATGAGTTGTCTTCTTTTGACAAAAGTGATATATCCAAATGTAGTGGTAGGATACATTTAGTTTAAAATCTCTACAACATATACAATATTTTAAAGAGGGCATATATTTTCAGATCCATCATAAATATTATTAAAAAGATTTTTCTGTATGCAAATATTTGATTAGAATATTATATATATAATGCATATAATATAAATAGAATACATCACGTGCGCTATTAAATTTTTTACACTACATTGATTATATCATATCACACTACACTACATTGATTATATCATATTATAATCAAACAAGAAGAAAAAGATGGAGTTATATAGATGTGTATATATATATATATTATAAACAAGATGGAGCAAATCATTTGTTTGTTTAAAAGTTGTGAACTTTGTATTAAATTGTTTACAAAAACGGTGGCTCCATGTTTGAAAAAACAAAAAAGGAAAAGAAAAAATTAGTCTTACTTTTATCTTTTTTGTTATTAACATTTGCTGACTATTTAAAATCAAGGAGTGTGCTTATGTAAGCCATGACATCAGGAGCGTGCTTATGTAAGCCATGACATCAGGAGCATGCTTATGTAAGGCATGACGTCAGGAGCGTGCTTATGTTAGCCATGACGTCAGTAAGGCGCGTCCAACGGGTATATGTTTGTGTATAAATAGAAGTGTTGTGTGTGGAGAAAAATTAAGAACTTGAAGAGAAAATTTTCTGTGAGCTCCAAAATTCTGAGCATATTGTATTCTGCTCTTTCACTTTCAGATCTAAATCTAGCCTTTGTTCTTACACTTTCATAACTACTCTCTGTGAGAGAATTATTGTAAAAGAGGGTTTAAGTGCCACTTATTCTTATTCCTTATTTTTGTGAGAGATTTTGTAAGGGTAAGGCATTTATTGTTGAGTGAGGCTCAATAGATAAGAGTAAGTCCTGTGCCAAATCCACAAGCTTGGTGGTGTATTTATTCAATTGATAGTAAAGAAATTCTCAAGGAGGTTTCTTGGGGAGTGGACGTAGGCCTGGCGTGCCGAACCACTATCAATCGCAGTGTTTGATTTTCTCTCCCTATCTCTCTTACTTTTATATTGATAATTATTATTCTATTTTTTTTTAATTTTTCTGAATATTGTGTTAATTTTAATATTGTGAAATTTTTAATAACCCAATTCACCCCCCCTCTTGGGTTGCCTATCTGGGATAACAATTGGTATTAGAGCCTAAACTCTAGTTTGTGTGACTTAACCGTTTTAGAGTAGATCATGGCAATCCTAGTTATTCTTTACCCGAGTGACAAGCATCCAATAGGCCACCACTATTTAGCGGCACAAATTTTGGTTATTGGAAAACTAGGATGACTATACATGTTCAATCTAATGATTATGAATGCTGAAAAATTATTTGCAATGATCCAAAAATTCCTACCAAAACCGTAGATGGACTTAGGGTACCAAAACCTGAAGATGAGTGGGATGAATCAGATATTAGAATGGCCCAAATTAATGTCAAAGCCACAAATATGTTGTACTACGCCTTAGCTGCCTCATGAGTTCAACAGAATTTCCACATGTAAAACCGCAAAAGAAATTTGGGACAAGCTTATAGTGACTCATGAGGGAACCGAACAAGTTAAAGAATCTAGAGTTAGTTTGCTAGTCCATAATTATGAACTCTTTAAAATGAAGCCTGATGAGACTATTCTTCAAATGTTTACTCGCTTTACTGATATTATTAATGGTTTAACTTCTCTTGGAAAAATATATACTAATGCTGAAATTATAAGAAAAGTGCTTAGGTCATTGTCAAAAAGTTGGGAGACAAAAGTCATTGCCATTATCGAAGCCAAGGATTTATCAAAGTTAAGTCTAGATGAGTTAATGAGATCTCTCTTAACTCATGAGCTCATAATGCAAGAAGGAAAGGAAGATGAGGACAACAAGAAGAAGAAATGAATAGCTTTCAAATCCACCTTGAAACATCAAGAGGATAAGGAAGATGATTCAGATGAGGATGAGGAAATGACATTCATCACTAGAAAGTTCCAAAGGTTCATAAGAAAGAAACAAGGCGTACGAATTTTTTTCAGAAAAAACTTCAACAACAGGGATTTTCAAAGAAGAGAAAATCACAAAAAATCTGAAGTAACCCGTTACGAATGCAACAAACCTGGACATTACAAATCAGAATGTCCAGAACTTAAGAAAAAATTCGAGAAGGATAAGAAGAAAGCTATGATTGCAGCCTGAGGAGAAGATAGCGATGAAAGCGACACAGAAATTGAAGTTTGCAAATATGAGGTTGCTAACCTATGCTTAATGGCACTTGGAAACGAAAATGAGGTAAATGACAAATCCTTTACATTTGATGAATTACAATTAGCTTTTGTTGAATTACATGCTGAATTTAAGAAACCTAGTTTGAAAAGTAATTGTCAAAAGAAAGTAATTTCAAGGTTATCAAAAGAAAATGAATCATTAACTTCCAAGATAAATGTTCTAGAAAATGAAGCCACGAAAATGAAAAGGAAAATTAGATTTTAACTCGAAAAGAGTCTTCAATTTCTGAAAAACATTTAGTTGTATTGCAAAAAGAAAATGAGTCTTTAAAAAAGGAGCAAATTATTTTGAAAGAAAATATTGAAGACTTGAAAAATACTCTTTCAAAATTCACTCAAGGCAGAGAAACTTTAGATAAAATTCTTAAAAATCAAAATTGTACTTTTGGTAGAGCCAGAATTGGATATAAACCTTTTTCAAAAGTAAAAACTGTCAAAAATGGCTTTGTGTATGCATCTTCTAATCACTCTCATCTCACATGTCATTTTTGTGATACAAAATGTCATATTTCACCTTCATGTCCTGTTAAAAGAAATCCTTTTGCTAAAATAAAAAAGATGAGGGTCCCTAAGGACAGTTCAAGAGAATCAAATTCTAACTTTTATGGACCCAAGAAAAAATGGGTACCAATAGAAAAATCAATTTTTTGTAGGTATGTTTGAAGACAAAATCCAGTAATGATAGATGGTATCTCGACAGTGCATGTTCGAGGCACAAGACTGGAAATAAAGCTATGTTCGCCACACTTCAACCAAAGGATGGTGGATATTTGACTTTTGGCGACAATAGCAAGGGTAAAATCATTGGTGTAGGAAGTATTATTAAAAATCTCTCTCCTATTATTGAAAATGTTTTATTTGTTGAAGGTTTAAAACATAACTTGCTTAGCATTAGTCAATTATGTGATAAAGGTTATAGAGTTATTTTTGAGAAAACTCATTGCACTATTGAAAACACCCTAGAAAACAAAACTTTATTTGTAGGTTATAGACATGAGAATGTATGTGTTTGATTTACATGATTTATCTTCTCATTTTAACATTAAATGTTTATCTGCTATAAATGATAATGGTTGGCTTTGGCATAGAAGATTAGGACATGCTCATTTTGATTTAATTTCCAAACTTTTAAAAAATGAGTTAGTCATAGGTTTACCAAAAATTGTTTTTGAAAAAGATAAACTTTGTGATGCATGTCAATTTGGTAAACAAACTACAATTTCTTTTAAATCCAAAAATATCGTTTCAACTACTAGACCGCTTCAACTCTTGCATATTGATCTATTCGGACCATCTAGAACATTAAGTTTAGGAGGAAAATCTCATGCCCTTGTTTGTATTGATGATTATACTAGATATACATGGGTATTATTTTTAGCACACAAAAATGAAGTTTTTTATAATTTCTCAAAACTTTGTAAAAGAATTCAAAATGAGAAAAATCTTAATATTTGTAGTATTAGAAGTGACCATGGTAGAGAATTTAAAAATGATGATTTTATTATGTTTTGTGATGACTTAGGAATAGATTATAATTTCTCAGCCCCTAGGACTCCTCAACAAAACGGTGTGGTTGAAAGAAAAAATAGAACTCTTGAAGAAATGGCCCGTACTATGATTTGTGAAAATAATTTGCCTAAATATTTTTGGGCAGAAGCTGTTAACACTGCATGCTATGTTATAAACCTGTGCCATGATTAGACCTATTCTTAAGAAAACTCCTTATGGACTTTGGAAAGGTAGAAAACCTAATATTAGTCACTTGCGTGCTTTTGGTTGTAAATGCTTTGTATTAAATAACAATAAAGATAACTTAGGAAAATTTGATGCTAAATCGGATGAAGCTATATTTCTTGGTTATTCTATGTCCAGTAAAGCTTATAGAGTATTCAATAAAAGAACTCTACTTGTTGAAGAATCTGTGCATGTTGTTTTTGATGAATCTAATGATATTATTTCCAAGAATCTTGTAAGTAATGATATTGTAAAAAATCAACCAACCATGGAGAGCATTTACAAAAAGGAAAATGAAGAAAATTCATTATGCGAACATAAAGAAGAAATGACAATGGAGAAACTTCAAGAAATATATGCTCTTCCAGAAAGTGACTCAAATCTACCAAAAGAATGGAAATATGCTCATGGCCACCCCAAAGACCTCATCATAGGTGATGCGGCAGAAGGTATAAAAACTCCTTCATCTGTTAGAAATATTTGTGGTAACTTAGCATTTGCTTCACAAATTGAACCAAAATCATTTTTAGAAGCTGAAAATGATAAAAATTGGATTTTAGCAATGCAAGAAGAATTAAATCAATTTGAAAGAAATGAAGTTTAGTTTTTGACCCCTCGACCTAAGGATCATCTCGTTATTGGTACAAAATGGGTTTTTCGAAATAAAATGGACGAATCTGGAGTTGTTACTAGAAATAAAGCTAGATTAGTAGCTCAAGGCTATAATCAAGAAGAGGGAATTGATTTTGATGAAACTTTTGCACCAGTTGCTAGACTTGAAGCTATTAGAATGTTACTTGCTTTTACGTGTTTTAAAGATTTTAAATTATATCAAATGGATGTTAAAAGTGATTTTTAAATGGGTACATTTTGGAGGAAGTCTATGTTGAACAACCTCCTAGTTTTGAAAATCATAAATACCCAGATCATGTTTTCAAACTTTCAAAAGCTTTATATGGCTTGAAACAAGCTCCTAGAGCATGGTATGAAAGATTGAGTAATTTTCTACTTGACAAAGGTTTTTGTAGAGGAAAAATTGATACAACACTTTTTATAAAAATCAAAAAATAAAATATGCTAATTGTTCAAATTTATGTTGATGATATCATTTTTGGTGCTACTAATGAAAATTTGTGCAAAGAGTTTGCTAAAGACATGCAGGGTGAGTTTGAAATGAGTATGATGGGGGAATTAAATTACTTCCTTGGTCTACAAATTAAACAAACTAATGATGGAATCCATTTAAATCAAACGAAATATATCAAAGATCTACTTAAAAGGTTTGAAATGGAATCATCAAAGCCTACAGCAACTCCAATGAGCACATCGATAAAAAATCGACAAAGATGAGTAAGGTAAACCTGTAGATGAAAAGAAATATCGAGGTATGATTGGTTCTTTACTCTATCTTACTGCAAGTAGGCCCGACATAATGTTTAGTGTTTGTATGTGTGCACGTTTTCAATCCGCACCGAAAGAGTCACACATCACCACAGTCAAACGCATTTTCAGATGTCTTGTCGGCACTCCAAATTTAGGATTATGGTATCCTAAGGGAACCACCTTTGAACTTTTTGGTTACTTAGATGCCGACTTTGCGGAATGTAGACTTGACCGAAAAAGCATTAGTGGCACTTGTCATTTTCTTGGACACTCACTCACTTCTTGGTTTTGCAAAAAACAAAACTCAGTGGCTCTGTCAACTGCTAAAGCAGAATACATTGCCGCCGCTGGGTGTTGTGCACAATTGCTTTGGATGAAACAACAACTTCAAGATTTTGGATTTCATTATGATCATATTCCTATAAAATGTGACAACACAAGTGTCATTAACCTTTCAAAAAATTCTATTCAGTACTCACGCACTAAACACATTGAAATAAGGCATCATTTTCTAAGAGATCATGTACTTAAAGGTGACATTGAACTCGAATTTGTGCCTACAAATCGTCAATTAGCTGACATTTTTACTAAGCCTCTAAATGAAGAACAATTTTGTTATATTAGAACTAAACTTGGTATGATGAATACCCCAATATAGTGTTTATATTAAAAAAATTACAATAATAATAATTTAATAATAATAAATAAAAAAAATAATAAAAAAATTATATACATATATTTTCTCTCTCTCACCGCTCTGTCTCTATCTCTCACCCGCTCTCTCCTTTACTCTCTCTTTTTCTCTTTCTCTTGCTATCTCGCTCTCCCCTTTTTCCTCATACCCTCAGCCGACTCCATCTTCACCCTCACCATAGCCTACAACCAACTCCACCATCCACCATCCACAAAATCATCCATCACGTTCATCACTATCACCATCCACCCAAATCCCTCACCAATCTTCCAAACTTCATCACTTCTCTACTCGAAATCTATATCACCATCTTTACCGATTCATCAAGTTCCATCATCGATCCATCAAGATCCGTGACTGATCCATCAAGATCTATTGCCGATCTACATAAATTCGTCACCGATCTACCCAATCTTCTCCATTTCTTTCGATCATCAAGGTCATCACCGATTAATATTTTAAAACTCTTGTTGCACTGTGTTATATTTTTTTACTTGTTGTATGTGCTCCAAATTCTCTTGGATTTACTAATGGTTACTTCTACCTTATCTGAAGAAATTGTTTTTATTTTTATTTTCTCCTTTTATGCTAGTGCACTTGGTGTAGTTGTTTATGGCCGGATCTTAATGGTCCTTGGTATTATAGATTGGTAATTTGTTTCTTCAAATTTAAGTAATTTTTAGTGCATTAATTCAGGGGGAGACTAATATATTTTGAGATTAACAATCATTATAAAAATATATATATATATAAAAAAAAGGCGTGTGTATATTTTGTGCATAATTTTAGGGGCAGTATATATACATATTTTTTTTACTCCTTATCTGTCATACTCCTTATTTGCACCAACAAACAAATTTTTTTGTGCAAAGACATAATTAAAATTTTTTTTAATAATAATAATAAAAATAAAATAAATAAATAAATAAATAAATAAATAAATAAAAAAGGAAGAAATGCTCGAAATTTTATTCCAGAAAAAAAAATATTACTCGATTACATGTAAATTTTTAGAAGGCTTCACAGATTTTTTCTTTTTCACTTCTCTCAACAATTTTTCATGAGCCACTTTTACATGCTTCTCTCTATTTTCGATTTCTGTGAGTCTTGGCATTATCACTATTGCATAATAATGCACTGCATTCTCCAACTGTGCATTTTTCCTTTTTAGCTCTTTCTTCTCCTTACACATATTAACCAGTTGTTGTTTTAACAAGCACACCTCATCTCTCCATTGCTGATTTTATTGTACTCTTGCTTGTAATCATCGCGACATATTGGAAACTGCAGTCATGGCCTGTGTACTAAGAGCCATAGTGTTATTAATAGCATCGACATCATTTCGATTACCAATAACACTAGAACCCTCATTTACAGGCATAGCATGTGCCTGCACCACTGGTACTCTCTCATTTGCCTGCATTACAGGCACTTCATGCAAGTCCGACTCATTGATAGATAAGGTAAGGAATGACATGATTACACAAGAAGCTAAAACAAATTTTTCTCTCCAACACTTGATGATTTCGTATCTTTGCCTATGATCTGTGTCACTTTTTATACACTCCGTCGATCCATTACTCGATGCATATCTGCTCAAATCTTTTGTTTGTCAATATTTTCTGCGCTCGAGATGCTCCAAAATCTCCACAATGATTTCGACAAGATTGAAGGCCCATTATTTTATTTTTGGCCGCTCAGATTATTTTATCAAATGTGCTTGTTTCTCATCTTCATCTTTATTTTGATGACGTCAACGGGGGAGAAAAAATATGATTTTTGCTTTTGAAAATTATATGTTGCAGGGTTATTAAATATTTTATCAATTTTACTTTGTGCCAAATCCATACAAATATTGCCATCATCAAAAAGGGAGAGATTGTTAATCATATTATTTAATTTTGATGATGTCTAAAATATTATTTGTAACAATTTGGATTTTTTTGAATATACATATTTATTTGACACAAAATATTATCTTTTTAAATATATATATTTGTTAAATATTAGTTAAATAAAAATATTTTTGAAAATTTAGGCTGATCACTATTCACTTTTTGACAAAATTAAAATTGATTAATTATATTATTTTGACAAAAACGATTGATTGGTTGTATTATCTTGATAAATGTGATATTAATGAGTTGTCTTCTTTTGAAAAAGTGATATATCCAAATGTAGTGGTAGGATACATTTAGTTTAAAATCTCTACAACATATATAATATTTTAAAGAAGACATATATTTTCAGATCCATCATAAATATTATTAAAAAGATTTTTCTGTATGCAAATATTTGATTAGAACATTATACATATAATGTATATAATATAAATAGAATACATAACGTGCGCTATTAAACTTTTTACACTACGTTGATTATATCATATTATAATCAAACAAGAAAAAAAAGATGGAGTTATATATATGTGTATATATATATTATAAACAAGATGGAGCAAATCATTTGTTTGTTTAAAAGTTGTGAACTTTGTATTAAATTGTCTACAAAAACGGTGCTCCATGTTTGAAAAAATAAAAAAGGAAAAGAAAAAATTAGTCTTACTTTTACATTTGTTGTTATTAACATTTGCTGACTATTTAAAATCAAGGAGTGTGCTTATGTAAACCATGACATTAAGAGTGTGCTTATGTAAGCCATGACATCAAGAGCGTGCTTATGTAAGGCATGACGTCAGGAGCGTGCTTATGTTAGCCATGACGTCAGCAAGGAGCGTCCAACGGGTATACGTTTGTTTATAAATAGAAGTGTTGTGTGTTGAGAAAAATCAAGAACTTGAAGAGAAAATTTTCTGTGAGCTCCAAAATTCTGAGTATATTGTATTCTGCTCTTTCACTTTCAGATCTAAATCTAGCCTTTGTTCTTACACTTTCATATCTACTCTTTGTGAGAGAATTATTGTAAAAGAGGGTTTAAGTACCACTTATTCTTATTCCTTATTTTTGTGAGAGATTTTGTAAGGGTAAGGCATTTATTATTGAGTGAGGCTCAATAAATAAGAGTAAGTTCTGTGCCAAATCCACAAGCTTGGTGGTGTATTTATTCAATTGATAGTAAAGAAATTCTCAAGGAGGTTCCTTGGGGAGTGGACGTAGGCTTGGCGTGCCGAACCACTATAAATCGCAGTGTTTGATTTTCTCTCCCTATCTCTCTTCCTTTTATATTGATAATTATTATTCTATTTTTTTATTTTTCTAAATATTGTGTTAATTTTAATAACCCAATTCACCCCCCTCTTGGGTTGCTTATCTAGGATAACATAGACCGTTTCGACGGGTCTGGAGATCCTATGGTGCATTTGCGGCTGTTCTCTGACGTACTAAGGCCGATGGGCCTCTCCAGATTGCAGAAGCTTTCTCTGTTTGGCCGGACCCTGTCATGTGTAACGGCTATTTGGTATGGAAAACTGGAGGACTCTTTTAAGAGGAATTGGAAGGAGACGGCTGAGGCCTTTGTAGCTCAATACTCCTACAATACATAGATTGAGGTCACAACTCGTGATCTTGAGACAACTAGGCAAGAGCCGAAGGAGAGCTTCTCCGATTTTGTGACCCGGTGGAGGGCCAAGGCCTCGATGATGACCATTAGGCCTGTTGACAAAGATCAGATTCGGATGGTTGTGCGCAACCTCCAGTCCAAGCTTATGCAGAAGATGATCGTTCTCTCCTTCCCCACCTTTGCAGATTTACATGAGATAGGGGTGCAGATCAAGGACGCTATGAAACAGGGCCTCATTGATCATGTGAGAGAACAGCCCAAGAGGGCATTCAACCACAGTATGAATGCAGGCACAAGCAGTGCTGCAGCTGCCAGAGCTTCAAATGTAAGTATGGTCACCACCACCACCACCCCAAGAACCCTTTCAGCTCACAAACAACCAAGTTTCCACCTCGAGGCCAAAGAACCTTCACCCCACTATACATGTCTTTGTCCAAGGTTTTGGGGGTTTTGATCAAGAAAGGGCACTTGAAGCCCCTAGAGCCGCGGCCGTTGCCAGAAAAACTTCCCTCCTCCCACAACCCAACTAAATACTGCGCGTTTCACCAACAGCATGGTCATGACACCGACCAGTGCTATAGATTGCATCATGAGATTCAGGATCTCGTTGACAATAGGGTGATCGTGCCTCCGGAGAAACCGAATGTCACAACCAATCCTCTCCCACCACATAACCAAGCTTCACCTCCCAAACGCATCAATATGATCCAAACTGGGGTTGTGTCATACGACCCTAGCATATATATCACCCCTTCTCACCTACCCAAGTCGGAGGTGTTCATTCCTGACAGCACTGACTTGTGCGTATTGGACATCTCCCAAACCCAACCTGAAACGGTGGTGGTATCTATAGAAGATAGAAGTGGGTCGACTGTGGGGGCAGATTAGAATGATTATACAGAACCTAAGGGGTCTGCAATCTTCATGTACAACCCGAGTGGTTACATTACATCAGCAGGCCAGGTTAGGCCGAATGTGGAATTGCCAGTGAGGGCAGAGATTTGTGTGGTATGGGAAGATGGACTTAATCAGGGGCTGGATGACCTGGCAGAGTTAGAGGAGGACATCGCGAACCTTCAATTCTTCAACGAACAAGATCCGGGAGACGTGATAGTCAATTGGTATGATTTCGATGGGTCAGCAGAGTCTTCTGGGTGGCTTGACGACCAGCCGGATGTTGTTGAACAACCTCAGCTAGAACAGGGTCCATCAGAGACGGGGACATCAATAGTGGCCGGAAGGGCCGAAGAACAGAGTGCATAGCCGGAGAGCGCCGGTGTTAAGAATTTCACTCGGGACTCGGGCAATTTGAATTCAAGAGACATTGAACAGCAGGCTGCACTGAAGCAGTTTGAACAAGAAAAGATTAAAGATTCTGAAAGGGCTAGAAAAGCCAAAGCTCTTGTGGGGACAGAACGTGCTATATACACAAGGACGGAACGTGCCGTGAGCACAGGAATAGTTATAACGGAGTCGGACAGGTGTCTGTCAGCTACCGATGTGTCACGACCCAAACCCGCCCCTAAGGGTTTAGCACCGTAACCGGCCAGTAATCCGAGATTACCGAACGCTTGCTTAACAGTAATACAGTAAAACAGAGTACAGGGGCATGGCAGAAGCCAAAACAATAATTAAACAATGTCCAATGAGCTGTGACAGTCTGTATGCAAAAGACTTTTCATATGTATATATATACAGTCGGTGACAAAACAATATGCACAACATTTATAAACATTCAGTACAGGGACTTAATCCCTATTAAGCGACAAGAATAGTCTATCATTACAACATTAAAAAAATGTAATGGAAGGGGAAAACTAAAACACCCTATAGCCTTTGCTAGGCAAGTTCGAGAACCTTCTGAAGGAGGCACGAGTTGGCTTGACAAACCGGAGTTTACCTCGACGCTTCTAGCATTGGTCGGTGCTGACACCTACATATATATATGAGCGGTGAGCTAAAGCCCAAAGGAATAACATAAAGCGTAAAGGGGTTTAGAATGAATGTCCTTACGATAAATGAAAAGTTCATTTCAATCGATTATATCGGTTGTTCAAGACATAAATAGTCATATGTGGTACATCCATTAGCATAACAAGAAATGTGAGGTCTTAAAAGACCGAACAAATGATGGCCATCAATCAAGAACAAGAGTGGTTCTAACGAGGAACCGACAGAGATCTCTAATAATGTGCCAAGAATGAGTTGCTAAGGATGCCACAATACGTCGTGAGAATATAGGACATACATTCATTGATTAAAGATAGCAGAAAACAAGATAGATTCAAGATTCAAAAGATAATCATTTTGAACATATCTTTACACAATTGTTACTCACAGAGTTCTGGGCTACGGTAAGCTAGAGCGTCTCCTCGAAATGCCAACCCTAAACAGTACAGAATGAACACACACTAAGCTACATAGTTAGGAAAGATAATAACATAATCCCTAATTGCCTCGGTGTGTTCTACATCTATATCCTCATTAAGATGTCTTAAACTAGGCCTAAGAATGCCTAGGATGGGATGAGGATGCAAAGGTGCACTCAGAAAACATTTTCAGGATTTTCAGAAAAACAGAGTCCCGCTCGAGCGCAGGTTTCCCCACTCGAGCGGACATGCAGACAACGGTTCTCGCTCGAGCTCCACTTCCTACACTCGAGCAGACATGCAAAATAGTTAAAAGTGCTGGATGCTCAAAAATCACGCTCGATTGGGCGCTCGATAGTCGCTCGATCGCAAGACACCAGGTCCCGCTCAAGTGCCAAATACCCTTCGAAAGTGGGATGTCAAAGTAAAATCGATGCTCGAATTTCGCCAGCGCCACTTTCCTGCTCGGCGAGAGTGCAAAATCTGGAAAATCCAGATTGCACCTCCAAGTCAAAAACCAAGTTTAAATGCACTAAATTCAATCCTCTTGGGCGTATTTTCTGGAAAACATTTGTAAACACATAGACCAACATGGTTCAAAGCTTAATTTGAGAAATCAAAGCCCAAGGGTGTTTAATTCAAACTCAATTTCAAACCAATTTTCATGAGTCGGGTAGTTCCAAGTCATAAGTCGGGTAGTTCTTTTCATGCGGTCTCAGTTGTCGGGAAGCATAAGCAATAACTCTCCCATTCTGCATTAAAACACACCCCAAACCTTTATGAGAAGCATCACTAAATACAGTATAACCATCCATATCTGAAGGTAAGGTAAGAACTGGTGCAGTCACGCGTCGAGTTTTCAACTCTTGGAATGCTGATTCCCTTTGGTCAGTCCAGTCAAATGATATCCCCTTCTGAGTCAATCAACGATAGGGCAATTTTGGAGAAGTCTTTGACAAATCTTCTGTAATATCCAGCCAAACCCAAAAAGCTTCGGACTTCTGTTACATTTGTCGGTCTAGGCCAGTTCACTACAGCTTTAATTTTCTGTGGATCAACTGAAATCCCATCTTTGCTAATAACATGTCCCAAAAACATAACATGGTCAAGCCAAAATTCACATTTAGACAGTTTAGCATAAAGTTTCTGTTCTCTTAAGGTCTGTAGGAGAAGTCTCAGATGATGTTCATGTTCTTCTCTAGTCTTAGAATAAATCAGGATGTCATCAATGAATACAACAATAAAATCATCCAGGTATGGTTTAAAGATCCTGTTCATGAGGTCCATAAATGCAGCAGGTGCATTGGTAACTCCGAAAGGCATAAATAAAAATTCATAATATCCATACCTCGTTCGAAAAGCAGTTTTATCAATGTCTTCTGGTTTAACTTTCAGTTGGTGATATCCAGATCTGAGATCAATCTTAGAAAACACTTGAGCACCCTGTAACTGATCAAATAAGTCATCAATACGGGGCAATGGGTATTTATTTTTCACAGTTACCTTTTTCGGTTCGCGGTAATCAATACACAGTCTCATTGAGCCATCTTTCTTTTTCACAAACAAGACAGGTGCGCCCCATGGCGAAGTACTAGGCCTGATGAAATTTTTGTCTAACAGTTCTTGCAGTTGCACTTTCAGTTCTTTCAGTTCTTTCAGTTCAGTTGGAGCCATTCTGTAAGGAGCTTTCAATATAGGCTATGTACCCAGAATTACATCAACAGTAAATTCAATCTCCCTGTCAATCAAATCTCCTGGCAGATTATTTGGAAAAACATCTGGAAATTCTCTGACTATGGGAATACTGTTCACATTAGGATTATCATCAGTAGATACAGTCAATACAGAACACAGATATCCTTTACACCCATTTCTAATCAATTTAACGGCTTTCACTGATGAAATTAAATACGGATGAGGTACTACTCCAACCCCATTAAACACAAATTCAGGTAATCTAGGTGGACGGAAACAACTTGCTTTGTCACACAGTCAATGGTAGCATGATATTTTTGTAACCAGTCCATCCCCAGTATTACATCAAAATGATCAATGTTCAATGGCAGTAAATCAATAAACAGATGCCTATCCCCAACAATGATTTCACATGCAGGGTACATATAAGCACATGTCATGGATCCCTCAACAGGTGATGATACAGCTAACAGATAGTTCATGGGTTCTAAGGGTCTATTCAATTTCCGTGAAAAAGCATGCGATACATACGAATGCGTAGACCCCGAATCAATCAGTACATATGCATTTTGAGTACAAATAGAGAGGATACCTGACACTACGGTCTCGGTATTTTGGACGTTTCCCGGTACTAGGGCGAACACTCGGCCCTGCCTCATAGGCTCTTTCCCGGTAGCTTTGGGGTTCGGTTTTGGTGCAACAGTTGATATTGCGGTGCTGCCTGCAGCTTTACTATTGCCCTGAACAGTGGAAGGGCAATCTTTCACCATGTGGCCCACCTTGCCACACCTGTAACAAGCACCAGAAATTTTATAACAAACTCCCTTATGATTCTTACCACATTCGGAACAGGGCGGAATGGAACGGTTCCCTTGACTACAAGTAGTCGTTGACCCTGTATTTTGCTTTTTGTTCAGCGGGTTGTTCTTGCCTTTCTTGAACTTAAAACCCTATCTTTTTCCATGGCATTCAGATGTTGGTGTTTCGGATTGTTTCACTGCTTCGATGTTTGACTCGGCCATCAATGCTCGGTCAAGAACACCTACATAGGTCGGTAGCTTTAAAACACTTATTCTGTCAAGTATTGCAACATTAAGGCTGCCTTCAAATTTTCTGGCCTTCTTGTAATCCTGTAGACACCCCATTTTTGAACGTCCTCAAGACTTGGACGTCACCGTTGGAACACTCGGTGATCATCCACGTTTGTGTTTGTCTTGAGTTCCCGGAAGCCTTGGCAGCGCGCCTCGTCTCAGGACCTCTCGACTCGGCTGTTTTGTGCTTGGTTTGACACCAAACATTTGTGTTTTGCCTTTGAGAGGCAGGGTAGGGCTTGTAGACCATCCCCACCCATCACCGGCCGTGGCTTGAGGCCACCGACTGTGTTTTGTGGCCACCGGCCAAATGTTTGGCCGGCCGGCACTATAGATGGCCGGCCGACTATCTTTTTTTGGTCAATTGCATCTTTGGCCGGCCGACTACTGTGCATCTGCTTTTGCAGATATTTTGTCACAGCTGGCTTGCATTTGGCTCCCCTCCATACACGTGTATGGAGGGATCTCTCTCTTTAGGGGCTTGTCTTGTAAGCTTTACAAGACAAAAAGCTCTATAAAGAGAGGTCTTCTCTCTTGTTGCAGGGGTTAGACATTTTAGGCAATATTTTTAGGGTTTGAGTTCTAGGGTTAGGATTTGCTCATCTCCCATCTCTATATCTCTCTATCTTGTGTGTGTTTAGGCTTAGATTTGCACACAAACACACACTATCACACCCTTTCTTAGAGCTGAGGCCCTTGAGGGTTGTTTTTAGAATTTTGAAGCTGGTTTGGAGCTTAAGAAGCTGCTGGAGCTTCATTTGTGAAGAAGGTCTACAAGGGTAATCACTTTTCCCTTTTATTCCCCATTTTTGCACACTACTTTTACCTGTTTTGCAACTATTTTTTGGCTTTGTGTATAACACATAAAAGTTCTGTTTTTAAGGCCTCTAAATAGTTTGTTAAGAGTGTTTGGTGATTTGAGGTTGTTTGACCCCTCTTAAGCCTTGGTTGGCCCTTGTTTTGGGCCATTTTGTGTGAGCTCCGGGACCGTAGTGTTTGGGACTCCTCACCACTAAAATCTTGAGGGATTTCAGAGGTGAGGATGGTGCCTTGAGGTCCTAGGAAGGAGAGGGTCACCCCCTCTCCTTGTTGTCCTTGAAAAGGGCACTTTTTGGCCTCTTGAGGGAGCACCTAGTTAGGTTCATGTTGGCCATGCCTTAACCTTTTTTTTATGCTTATTATGCCATGAAATAGCATTGAGTTGAGTTGGTTTTGGTACACCATGCTTACTTAGCATGCATGCCTTGTAATGCCATTTTGTTGCCTTAATATGCCTTAGGTTGTAAGCCCTTGTTCTAGCATATTTTAGGCCTAGCTTTGTGAAGCTTTAGTGCATGTTTTTGTATGCTTTAGCTCTGTTTTAAATTGCTTGAGTCATAATTGCCATGTATTGCATAGCTCCTTTGCATTTTTGGTTTGTTAGCCTTAAGTTTTGGACCTTTATTGCATGCTTAGCCTATCTTGTTTGCTTGGTTTGACACCATCTTAACATGATTCCAGAGCTTTCATTGCATGTCATTAGTCCATGTTTGCCTCTTTTAAGTGTGCTTAAAAGTTGCCTTTATGTGCTTAAGTATAGGCCCATTAACATGTGGATGTGTGTATGTGTGTTT
The DNA here is from genome assembly GCA_025200525.1 of Camellia lanceoleosa. Taxonomy (NCBI): domain Eukaryota; kingdom Viridiplantae; phylum Streptophyta; class Magnoliopsida; order Ericales; family Theaceae; genus Camellia; species Camellia lanceoleosa. The sequence continues at coordinate 8,691,974 of CM045767.1, read as the reverse complement.
GGTCCCATTTCTTGAGTTTTTGGCCACTGTTTTAGGCCTAGTTAGAGTTGCCTAATTTAGTTTAAGTCCATCACTTTGTTTGTTGCATACTCTCCTTGTATGTTGTAGCATATTGGTGAGTCGTTGCATGATTGAAATCACATGATTGAATGAAGTCACATGTTGGCTTACATGCTTGAATGCCTACATTAGCCTTGCACACTTGTTAGTTGCATTGCTCTATGCCTTGCATATCTTGCATGCTCATTTGCATTGCCATATTGCACGCCTAGTTAATATGCTTAGGTTGCATTGCATTGGCATGCATGCTCGGCCTCTTGACTATCCATGATAGAGGTTAAGTCCCCCTTGGCTTGATTATGTGCACACTTGGTTTCTTGGGCCATCATGCATGGGAATGTGCGATTGGTGGTCCGAGAACCAAGGTTCGTGTCCCTTTGAGTCATAAACATGATATGGGGTGTAATTGGTGCATACATTGCTTGAAATGCATTGCCATGCCAAGTATTGTCCTCTGCTGCTGTCAAATCAGTTTCTGCAGGAAGTTTTGTCTGGCCGGCCACATTTAGTGCCGACCGGCTATCATTGTTGGCCGATGGATCAAACTTGTGGCCGGTGACCATTCTACATGGCCGGTGGTGTTCTCCCCCAGCCGGTGGTGTTCCCTGGCATCCATAGAGCAAACCCTGAGACTCTGGCAGTCATCAGAGGAGCCGAACAGGGCAAACAAAGGCATCTTGAGCATGACAGTGGATTTCCGGGCGGAACCCAGCACGCATGCATCGAGCCCTCTCCCCGAGGCTGTTGTTTATCGCTTTATTAGATTAATTAATTTGCTTAATTAATTTAGTTGGCCTGTAATAATTAATTAGCTAGGATAGTTAATTCATTATTTGATTTGTATATTCTTTCGGTCCCTCCGAGCTAGGGCAGATTTGTAATAAGTGTGGGTGAGTGTGTGCATGTCTTCCAACCCCCACTTCTTTCTCCCTTTTACTTACTTGCTTATGATGGTTAGTATTAGGACATGTTTACTTTAGCATACCTCATGTTATGTTTGCGTGCATCATTCATCAGTATTGCATGCACCGGGCTCGGTACATCATGCTAATTGCATTATATTTCAAATCAAATTTGAATACATGCTACCTGCGCATTTCGCATGTCATCCTTAAGATTAGCCGAGCCTATTCTAAATGACATTTTGTATGCGATGCATTAGGCACTTAACATGAACTTGGATCATGCATTGATTGCTAACACGTTCTTGTCTTGGCACGGAGTACGATGTAAGTATTTTATGCTTTAGCATACCGCATGTGTGTGAATGCTACCATGATAGCATGCTTACCATGTGGCTAATTGCTTATGTGTTACAAACTGCCTGAATGCCTGTGGGTGAAGGTTGGATTGTTTGAGTTGGAACAACTCGTTGAAATCTGTATTTTAGCCTACTTGCGAGTAGCAAACCATTTTCAAAACAAACATGAAATTTTTTGTTCCAATTTAGGCGATTTGGTCTATACTTGTTTGCTGTGCGCATAACATAGTAATTCTAGGCTAATAACCGGAATAAGAACGCGTAATGTTTTCAAAACAAGATATCACGGTTAGTAGAGGCTGATCTTCGAATTGGGCGAGAGGGGGTGCTCATAGCTGACCTTCCCCAATCGTACCCAAGTTCCCGAGCCGAGGCAACTTTGGTGATGATGGACACATGGCCTTTGGCACCGAGTCAAGGTTTCCTAAATTCCCTCAAAATAAAATATTTAGGTGGCGACTCTGTATCTGGCAAAGCAGTCCATGTTTGGCACTCCTTTTCTAAAAATCTATTTTTCTCAAAACGATTTGTCGGATTTGGACTCTTTGGTTCAGATTAAGAACCGTGACAAATCGAGTCCGAACTGCAGTAGCGAGGTCCCCCGCGGGCTTGTTATAGTTTCTGACGACTCCGCCGGGGAGTTTAGAGGGCTTGACTCAAACTCGTGATATCCTGTTTTGATTTCATTTATGTGTCTCTTTGCATTACATGTGCATTGGTGCGCCTAGGACACCGTGTTGGCCATCTGCTATTCCTGAACGGTTTGCCGGAGGCTTGACTTTGTCAGAGCATGCCATAAGGCTGACCGGTTGCGGGATCTGCCAGCATGGGAACACAAACCCCGATTTTACCAGGGCACCCTTTTCGACCATTCGACCTAGTGTATATTCGGAATCCATAGCGACCATTCCAAACTAGGACAGGTTGCTTACCCGATGTTAGGTTGTTTGAAACCGCTGCGTGCGTAGTGAAACCCTAGCTCCTGACAAAATAGGACAGGGAAATCCTACCCCAACGTAGGGGTGTTTTTGCTCTCTCTACTTGCTATGTGCTGTTAGGGAGTGTATCTCTACAGGGAACACACATATCAGTTTGCAAGATTGAGTATCAAGCCTGGGGGCACCAGTATCAGTTTATGAGAATCAGTTATATCTGTGGATACCCGATTCAGTGTTTTGTGAGACAGTGATTTCTGGGGAACAGTGATCAGTAGTAGAGTACAGTTGTTCGGCTGCACCTGTGTTTGATCCGTTTTGGGCTGAAATGCTGCTTGTTTTTCCTTTCAGTTCAGAGAGTCGGGAATAGTTAGTGTTCCCCCTTTGCCGAGGCAAAACTTATAATGACGCAGAATTCAGAGGAGATTATGGTTATGACAGCCGCATTAGGTCAAGGAATCACTTTGCAAAGTGAGACCAATGTCGATGTGCCGCATCCACCCAGATCGCCTGTTGCGCACCCGGTTTGGACCCCCCAGCTATATCAGGCTTGCGAGCCTACTACATTTGAACTGATGGGGATGATAGGTGATCTCCAGAGGTCCGTGGCAGATCTCGCCTATGGAATGTCCGCTTCGCCACCAGCCGCACCATATGCCGGAAGTTTTGTACCTTAGGAGCCCCCACTGTTGGGGCGAATTGTGATTGAACTTAGCCAACTGGAGATGGCCTCCGGCTATGGCAATGATGTGTCAACATCAACCCAAACCCTCAATCAGGCTGAGGCCAGAGGTAAGGACAAAATGAAGGCAGATGCCGATCCTATCGAACAACTGCTGTAGGCAGTCGAGGCTTTGAAAGCCGGGGGAATGAACAAGCAACAGATATCTGGAGTTGTGACAAAAGCTGTAGAGGATGCTTTCCCTGCTCCACCTGAGGGTAGTTCAAGTCAGTTAGAAAACCGGGATAGGCCCCGTCATACCAGAACAGTTCCTTCTGCTCCCAACCCTGCACCCGGGAAGGATCAGAAATCCAAGGCCGCGCCTGCCGACCCATTCGCTAGTGCGTCTAGCAAGAGTGCTCAACCTTCAAAGTACCTGCCTCGAGGACGCAGGGTCTTCCATGCTCTCTACATGCCGTTGTCAAAGGCACTTCAAATCCTAGCTGAAAGAGGGCATCTTAAACCCTTAGAGCCTCGGCCCCTCCCAAAGAATCTCCCTGCTATACATGATGCTGCTTTGTACTGCGCGTACCACCAACAAACTGGTCATGCTACCGATAATTGCTTCCACTTCCGTTATGAGGTGCAAGATTTGATTGACAACGAGGTTATCCTCCCACCCACCTCAGCCAAGTTCGTTACCACCCAGTTATTGGATTTTGAGGACACTGATACTGCGAGTATGTAATCAGAGAGTGAACCACCTACGGGCGGCGCTTGGTATATTTTTGATGTGGCATCTGGCACGCATTTTTGAGCATCTGCGAACACTAGTTTTGTAAATTCTGGCTTGGGTATCGAGTCAGTCTTTTGTTTTGAGTCTATCTCTTTGCCTTAAGTCAGTCTTTTTGCTTAAGGGTCTGTCTTGATGTAGCGAGTCAGTCCCCTTTGTATAGAATACCAGGTGATTCCGGGGTTGTTGCCTCGAACACCGTTTTGTCTTGTAATTACCCATTTTGTTTTTGAGCCTGTTTCTGCCGAGGAGCCGGTTATACCAACAAATTTGAATGAAACAGCTGTGGCTATCTCGTTTTCTTGCTTGCTGTCAGTTTGAGCTAGTTGTGCCAGAGGAGGTGAATGGAACGACAGTACGTTCTACCTGCTCTTTTGTACCCTGAAAATTATTACAATGACCTAAGTTTTTCAAAAACCCCTTTTGAACACTGCGGTGATAAAAACGAAGAGGAAGGAATTCCTCGAGTTTTGCAAAATTTGATCATATTTGAGAGAAAGATAGGCATGCTAAGCCTTTAATGAATGAAATCATGCCTGTCAGCGTGAGTACTGAGAAGGACCTTGGCTTGATCCAGATTGGTTCCACACTATCTTCAGCATGAGCAATGTGTCGCTTTTGTAAAAACTTTCAAAAACAAAATGTTTTGCGAGGTCCTGTGAAAACCTATGTGGAATCGTTCTTGAGATTGTGCAGCCTAGGATCGCTCTCAGCCTCAAGATTCAATCTATCTATTTCAAACCTGGAATCCATTCAAAGCGTTCAAACAGTCAACCGCAACCGCCATGTAAGGCCCGTGTGGCCCAATTTGAAGCTGCCCTCGAGCAAGAGGCACCAAAACCAGATCAAGAAGTCAGATCTCACTGGAAAAAGCTCGTGAAGTAGCCGTGATGGATTCTTCTGCAAATCAACACAGTAGTCACTCTCCTGGATACAGAGGGCTTCAATTTCAAAACCATTTGGCATGGACTTGTTACACTTTTACCCTTTGAGAGGCTCATTGGGCGAAAACCGAAGGCGACCAGCAAAAGTTAGAGCAAGAAAAGAACAAGAAAACAACAAAAAGAAAAAATGTAAAATTGAAAAAATTGAAAAAAAAAAAAGAAAAAAAGAAAAAAAAAAAAAGAAGAAAAAAGAAAAAAGAAAAGAAAACAAGGTCGAAAACCGCATGACGGCACCTTGGCAAAAGTTAGAGCCTGAAAAGTAAAGGTTAAAATACCCGAGTGTACCTTAATCGGAACTACGTAAGGCTTGATTCCCATGTTTGGGATACGTAGGCAACTTCATCTTGAAGTCCAGCCCCCAACGCTTTCATAGCGCCTCAGTCCATGTAATGGTTTTGATCGTCCTTGCCTCCTCTGCATCCGACAATTCGGTTGTAACAACCGGAACTACGTAGGCTTGATTCCCATGTTTGGGATACGTAGGCAACTTCATCCTGAAGTCCAGCCACCATTGCTCTTACAGTGACTGTGTCCATATATTGGTTCAGACCATCGTCTTCGGAGTTCAGTCGTCGTTGATAAAGACCGTTTACAAAAATACTGTGGCATCATCCAGACAAGGGACAACTTTCCGTTGCCATGCATTGCCATAAGTTGCCCTGAGTTGCCATCCAAACCAGGGGCAACTTTCCGTTGCCATGTACCCCCTTTGAGCAAGGGGCAATTTTCCATTGCCTCCGATCCGAGGTTGCGCATCTCGAGGGTAAGTTCCGTGCTCGTCGAACATTGATCGTTTGCAAAAATAGTTTTTGAAAATTTTTACTGAGGTTGACTATTTTCTCGAAAACTATTTCATTTTCCAAAACCGGACCTTTTTCTTGGACTCAAAAAGGAAAATTTTCAGTGCTCACAGCCTGACTTGTGTGATTTTCAAATCAAAAATTGGACAAGTATGTTGATCCGACTCTCATTTTGGTCAAAACTGTTTTAGAAAGAAGAAAACAAAAAATGGTCAAAGTGATGAACTAGGGCCACAGTTGAGTCAGGTATTCTGTCTTTCCCCCGCCGTTAACATGCTTTCCAGAAAGGCACCCTGTTCGCCGGAAGAAGCTTTCCCTATTCGGGATCCCGACTCAACGTCACCAGAGGAAATAGCCATGAGCCGATAGTGTTGGGTGTGAATCTGCGACTTCCTATTCATCTATCAATCACCTTGGGGAGGGACGAAAAATGAGAGAATAAAGAGGTGTAAGTCGAGAGAAAAGTGAGGAAAAGGTTTTGGAGAGAAAAACCGAGCCTGAGGGCCGAGTGGTGTGAGAATCACAAATCAGAAAAGGGTGGGAATATACCCGGAGGAACTGGCTCATCGAGATCTGAGGTCTTTTGTTTTTATAAACACGTCCGTGTGTCGCGTCTTTTGTCATGTTTACCTTAACTTTCATTTTGAGTCTTTTCCGAGCGTGCCTCATTGTGTCCAGGTCGCTCACCTTTTGTTTGAGTCTTTCCCGCTGTGTTCAGTTTTAGGCTCGATACCCCGGTTGTAGAACCCTTCTTCAAAAGTTAAAATTGTTTATGCTCAGAATGCTGTGCCATTCTCTACATTTTATGCGAAGCAAAAGAAGAAAAGGGAAAATCTGGGGCATCGTGTGTTTCAACTTCAACCGTTTTAGCTTTCGTAGTCCGTCTTGTCAGATTGGGTTGTTGGTTCAGGGTTTGCTGTGTGCAGAGTGAACCGAGTGCTGTGTTATGGACTGTATGCAGACTAATCCCCAACAGTATAATGTGTGTGTTCAGGTTGAGCAGTATGTTGCTTGGGTTGTTTTGCTGTTAGCTGGTTTGTTACCTGATTATTACAGTGCAAGTGCTCAATTTTCAAACAACAGATCGATTTCACTTACATTGAGGTGTAATATAATGTGGCATGATGTAATGTGATACAATGCATGAGATATGTAAATGTAACACTTTTTCAGACAAGACAAAAAGTTTGTTTCATTTCATCATCTTTTCAAGTACATAGTTTTGGAAACAAAAATCTGCCTGCGGCAGTACAAGGTACCCTAACTACCAACAAAAGGAAAAAGTACAGAAAAGAAGAAGAAAATAGCAAAAGTCGGTATCAACATCAAGAGGTCTCAGGTCTGAGAGTCCGTCCTAGTCCTCTTCCTGGACGAAGGTCCAGAAGTATCGTCAGGAGCGTCATCATCTGAGCCCGAGGCCGAGCTGTCTCCGGTCCCCTCCTCCGATGACTCTGACTCCGCCTCTGCCTCCGCCTCACCCTCTGACTCATCGTCATCATCGTTCGGAACTGGCACCCGGGAGCTACTTCCAGCACGAGTGCCCCCCGCCCTAGTGCGGGGAAATACTCTGCCCTCCTCATCTCTCCCCCGAGCAGGAACGGAGGGTCCAGCTGGAGCACCTCCTACAGTGGGAATCTGGAAGGGAGGCTGAAAAGTACAAAAGGCAAATGCATCAGTATACCGTGAGCAGTTTATCAGTACAAAATGCGATTAATATGAAATCGATGTATGAAGGTATGAATGCCGTGAGCAGTTTATCGGTGCAGAATGCAGTGTATGAGTACGATGAATATGAATAGCGATTAATCGTCACGCGTAATCTGATCTATGAATGTAGAGATCGCGATGTCAAGTGTTGTATTATGCATCAGATTATGTTAAGCAGTTTATGTATGGTTCGAGACTGTGGTCAGAAGAACATACCGGAATACTACTATAGAGGGCCAGAAGGTCGAAAGTCCACTGCAACATCCCCATCATGGAGGCATTCAGCTCCAAGGACTGTCGGGTGTACTCGGAGGAAGCCTGTAGAAATATCAGACGCATTAATATTCTACGGAATATTAAATAAATTGAAATGAAACGACTGTACAAGAATGCAGTAATACATACCGGAGGCAAGTCGGGGACACCGACTAAATCGTGATCAGCCGGCGGAGGGGCAAAGGGGATCTGGTAGGTCGCCCCACCCTGCCCTCTGTATGTCATCGTCATAGGCAGTGTGGGCCAACTAACCCCCTGCCCTCTCTGAGCTCCGCCCCTACCACGAACCCGGCCCTTTGATGCTCCCAACCCTGTAACCTCAGACTCGGCAGGTGGCAGTCTCTCTCTCTCAGCTCGGCGGCCACCACTCAAAGGCCGCACAAGGAAGGTCCGGATGAACTCTGTGTAGTCACCTATGCTCTGTATGATCGCATCCCAACCGATTGTGTACTCACCATCTGCCGAGTGTACCTCTCGGTCTCCCTCATGTCCTTGAGGAGGAGCCTGGGACTATCTGCTCTGGTAGACCAGTGGTCCGCGCAAGCGCTTGCCTAGGTACCAGGCCGGCAGTGGTCCTCCAAGAGGATCCTGAACCAGGCAGTCTCTACCGCGCCCGCGAATCGCTCCCAAATCTTGGCCGGCAATGGGGCCCAGGGCCTCTAGGTGATCTTAAGATGAAATGCAATTCGTTATCTATTGTTATTGAAAACGAACAATACAGTGAAAAAAGCGAAGCTTAAATGAACTGCAAGTAAAACATACCTCCGCGGCGGTGATAGTGTCAAAGTAGCGATGGAAGAAGATGAACGTCTCCCGTGGTCTCCGCACACACCTCACGTTGAAGCGTCGCGAGAACGGGACAACAAGAAGGGTCTCTACATCAAGAACTGGGGAAAGCCTGGGAAAGTAGGCATACACCCATAACTGCAAAGCAGAATACCAGTACGCTTATCAGACAAAGCAGAATACAAGAATAAAGCAGAAATAACAGAGCCATATATTGTGCAGTGTATTATGCAGGCAGTGTATTGTGTAGAGTGTACAGTGTGAGCAGTGTGTAGTCAGTAAGCAGAGTATGTGTGTGCCGTGTGTACAATATACAGCCAGTGTAAAGCAGACTACAGTGTGTAGAGTGTACAGAGTGCAATATAGAGTACAAAAAGTAGAAAAACAGAAATGTAAAGCAGAAAAAGAAAACGTACCTCCCAAGCACGCCAGTAGCCCCCGAGCAACTGTCCGCTGCCATGGGAAGCCGAGCTCATATACCCGTAGAGTGTGGCCAGAGCGGCGCCACCCCAGTCGTAGTCAAAGATCCGGGTGACGTCCACTAGAGCGCTGAGCAAGCACAAGGGCACGGTATTCGCCCGGTCGACAAAAATAGTCGTCCCCAGCAGGAACATCAGAAAGCCACGCGCATACTGCTCCACAGCCTCATGGGTCATCAAGGCCTCCTCCACCAATGCGGGCTGGACTCTGAACTGCACCTCAAACTAGAAATATCGGACGAACCCTGGACGGGCGAGAGGCGGCGCCTCGCCGAGCAGATAGATCTGGGCAGCAGTCCACTCATCCATATCGGTATCGAAGGGGATCGGATCACCCCCTACCCCGATGCCTGTGAGCATCGAGAAGTCGACGGGAGTCATTGTCATCTTCCGGGCAGCAAAAAGGTGGAACGAGTCGGTGGTGTCCCACCATCTCTCCACTAGAGCAGTAAGGAGAGGTCTACATGTGGTAAGACGGGGAAGTCCCGTGCAGAAAACGCCGAAGCCTGCCTGGTCCACAATGTGACGAACGGCATCCGGTAGCTCCATATACCAATCCCGAGCAGCAACGTTCCCATACTCGCGGACAGTATGGGAATCTCCCTGTTCAAAAGCAAACCGTGGCGAAGCAATGCTAAATATACCAGTTTTGTAAGGCACGCAGATTTGAGGAAAATACAGCATGTGTTGCATGTTTTCAGATTCCAACAGATATCGGGCGCCGGTGTACTTACAGTGAACTACAACGTGCGATGCGTCAGTGTGTTTGGGTGGTTTAGTACAGATATAGCATGTGTGCACGTATTTTCAGATTCCAACAGATATCAGGTGCCGGTGTGCTTATAGTAAACTACAACGTGCGATACGTCAGCATGTTTGGGTGGTTCAGTACAGATATAGCATGTGTGCACGTATTTCCAGATTCAAGCAGATATCGGGTACCGGTGTACTCATAGTGAACTAAGGTGACTGATGTGTCAGTGTGTTTGAGTGGTTCAGGGCAAGTGCAGTGTGTGCGTGCGTGTTCTGTCTCAAATAGATTATCAGTTGCAAGTATGATTACAGTCAACTACGGTATACAATGCATCATTGTATTCGGGCTAAGCAGTTAAAGAAATAATTAACTATGGCAATTGAATGTTCTACAATGCGAAAAGCAACAAAGAGGGGAGATGTTACCTCGGAAGCGCCAAAGGATATATGAGATGCCGACTCGCGCAGAAGCAGGTCCTGTGGCACGCTCCGGTCAAAGCTCCTGAACTGACGAAGTCCATCAGGGGGCAAGACCTGGATCGCCGGCCGGTAGGTCGCCGGGTCAAAGAGACAGACACTCAAAGGTAGGAGCTCAGCCCCGGGATCCATCTCGTGATCCGGGGGAGTCCCGCCCTACGGAAGGTCGTCCGCCATGTCGAAAGTAATGAGAAAATAGCCGAAAAAAGGGAAACCGGGTGAAAATGTGGAAAGTCAACAAAAAGTCAACCCCGGGAGGGTGGGAAATGGTCAAAGAAGCCGGAAGGTGAAAAATATAGGAAACTCAAGAAAAACTCGGGGGAAACAAACCCCAAGTGGTGGAATTCGAGAAAAGTACACCGAAAATGAGATTTGTTCGGATGAAAATGTTCGAAACGCGAAGGAGATCGCGAATCCAACGATGAAACGGGCGTGAAACACAAGAAAATCGAGGAATGAAGGAGGGAAAAGTGCTCTAGAGAGAGAGGGAACTATTTTCGGCTAGAGAGAAATGAAAAAATAGGGTTTAAAACCCTATTTTAAAAGACCCGGGGTGAAAGGACCAAACTGTCCCGACTCAGCAACTTTTGGCCGGTTGGCTACATTTTTGGCCGGTCGGCCAAATATTTGGCCAGTGGAATTCATTGATGGCCGATGGACAGCCGGTGGCATCCCCTTCCAGCCGGTGAGCCTCCTACAGCCTTGTTTGGGTCAGATTTGTAGTTTTGGGTCTTCATAGCTCAAAGAAATACAAGAAAGTGCATCTCCGACACTCAACCGGCCTCCGTTTTGCCCCCGGACTGTGCCTCCTGTGCGTGGCACTCGAATTCATGCGAGGTGTATCCTTTTGTATCCTTTTGTCGTTTACAAGATTCAAAAGTTGCCCAGCATGTGTTGCATGCATTCATCACACTATTTGGTGCATTGCATCGCGTCGTTTTGCACATCTTTTTGCATTTGGAATGTATTCAATTGCGTTATTTTGTGTATCACACCATTCCGTTCTTGGGTCCGGCGGGACCGTAAACAAGCCTGGTCTGGCGAGACCTTAAAACCGCTTGGTTGCATTGTCGTGCATATCTTAAGCCGCACGTTGCTGCGCATTTCAAGTTCACTTGCATTGTCATGCATTTCCTGTGCATACACCGGTCTAGGAGACCTTAAATCCTTGGAAGATGCAAGACCTTCCGTGCATTGATGTACATAGTTCGTTTGCATTGTCATGCATCTCTAAAGCCGCGCGTTGCCGCGCATTTAAAATTCACGCATTTTCATGCATCTTAAGCCGCACGTTGTCGCGCATCAAAACAAAATAATAATAAAAAAAAACATGCATATGTAGTGCATTCATTGTAAATAGCGCATTATCATGCATACATGGTAAATATTGCATTGTCATGCATTTTATTTTAGTATATTGCGTTGTCATGCATTTCCATTGTAAATATTGCATTTCCATTGCATTGCATATTTGTAGATATTGCATTGTAGATTGCATGCATTCACTACATCCACTTCCATCTATGGCTTGCGTCTTTCCATGTTGAGCTTGGTCTGGTATGTGCCTATACTTTTCACATCAAAACATAGTTCAGTAGAACGTTCTATGTTAGCCGCGACTTATATGTGTACATGCCTTTCCTAGGCAAGATTTGGTTTGGCCCGCGTGCCATATCCATTGCATTGCATATTTGTAGATATTGCATTGTAGATTGCATGCATTCACTGCATCCACTTCCATCTATGGCTTGCGCCTTTCCATGTTGAGCTTGGTCTGGTATGTGCCTATACTTTTCACGTCAAAACATAGTTCAGTAGACCGTTCTATGTTAGCCGCGGCTTGTATGTGTACATGTCTTTCCTAGGCAAGATTTGGTTTGGCCCGCGTGCCATATCCATTGCATTGCATATTTGTAGATATTGCATTGTAGATTGCATGCATTCACTGCATCCACTTCCATCTATGGCTTGCGCCTTTCCATGTTGAGCTTGTCCGGTATGTGCCTATACTTTCCACGTCAAAACATAGTTCAGTAGACCGTTCTATGTTAGCTGCGGCTTGTATGTGTACATGCCTTTCCTAGGCAAGATTTGGTTTGGCCCGCGTGCCATATCCATTACATTGCATATTTGTAGATATTGCATTGTAGATTGCATGCATTCACTGCATCACTTCCATCTATGGCTTGCGCCTTTCCATGTTGAGCTTGGTCTGGTATGTGCCTATACTTTTCACGTCAAAACATAGTTCAGTAGACCGTTCTATGTTAGCTGCGGCTTATATGTGTACATGCCTTTCCTAGGCAAGATTTGGTTTGGCCCGCGTGCCATATCCATTGCATTGCATATTTGTAGATATTGCATTGTAGATTGCATGCATTCACTCCATCACTTCCATCTATGGCTTGCACCTTTTCATGTTGAGCTTGGTCTGGTATGTGCCCATACTTTTCACGTCAAAACATAGTTCAGTAGACCGTTCTATGATAGCCGCAGTTTGTATGTGTACATGCCTTTCCTAGGCAAGATTTGGTTTGGCTGCATGCCATATCCATCGTATATATTACATTGTAGTGTAATTTTGCATCCGGCATTAGGATCATTGTCCTTTCCCCAGCGGGTCGTTTCCCCACTTATGTCATTCCCCCCAATACTTGTTCTTGTGTCCGTCTACATTACTCATAGTTCAGTGGACCATTCTATGGTAGACGGACTTGTTACCTCCATCAATCTATTCGACATACGTGTGGTTTCGAACCGCTCATGATTGGATCATGATTCAATTGCTTTGCATATAGTTTGCATTGTTTTTACATAGTTTTACGTATATTGCATATCATTTTGCATTCATTTTTGCATTGTCATGCATACTGTTAACCATATCATACCTGTTAAGTTGTTTTCTTTACAGGCACGACATTGTATGTACGTTTCATTTCTGTTGGTAGAACCGCATTTAACCGACAGGTATTGTATCCTCCGCGTGAGACGTATCGAGAACTGCATAATTTTCTTACATCCTCTCTGCATTGTAGTGTAGTTTGGTGTATGCTAGCTTAAAACTGTCGCATGTGTGCTTCGTTACAGCTTTTCTTTGCATGATCGTAAGTTATGCACGGCTTCTTGCATTGTCTTGCATTTTGCCCCTTCCTTCGGGCACATATCTTTGTCGGTAGCTTGTATGCTTTGTCTAAGTCTTCGGTCTTGTCAAAAATGGGTCGTCTCTGGGCTTTGACATTCACTCCCGTCATTGCTATGACTTTCGAGTTTTGTCAAAGAGGGGCAACTGTAGACACCCCATTTTTGACCGTCCTCAAGACTTGGACATCACCATTGGAACACTTGGTGATCATCCATGTTTGTGTTCGTCTTGAGTTCCCGGAAGCCTTGGCAGTGCGCCTCGTCTTAGGACCTTTCGACTTGGCTGTTTTGTGCTTGGTTTGACACCAAACACTTGTGTTTTGCCTTTGAGAGGCAGGGTAGGGCTTGTAGACCATCCCCACCCATCACCGGCCGTGGCTTGAGGCCACCGGTTAATGTTTGGCCGGCTATCTTTTTTTTGGTCAATTGCATCTTTGGCCGGCCCACTACTGTGCATCTGCTTTTGCAGATATTTTGTCACAGCTGGCTTGCATTTGGCTCCCCTCCATACACGTGTATGGAGGGATCTCTATCTTTAGGGGCTTGTCTTGTAAGCTTTACAAGACAAAAACCTCTATAAAGAGAGGTCTTCTCTCTTGTTGCAGGGGTTAGACATTTTAGGCAGTATTTTTAGGGTTTGAGTTCTAGGGTTAGGGTTTGCTCATCTCCCATCTCTATATCTCTCTTGTGTGTGTTTAGGCTTAGATTTGCACACAAACACACACTATCACACCCTTTCTTAGAGCTGAGGCCCTTGAGGGTTGTTTTTAGAATTTTGAAGCTGGTTTGGAGCTTAAGAAGCTGCTGGAGCTTCATTTGTGAAGAAGGTCTACAAGGGTAATCACTTTTCCCTTTTATTCTCCATTTTTGCACACTACTTTTACCTGTCTTGCAACTATTTTTTGGCTTTGTGTATAACACATAAAAGTTCTGTTTTTAAGGTCTCTAAATAGTTTGTTAAGAGTGTTTGGTGATTTGAGGTTGTTTGACCCCTCTTAAGCCTTGTTTGGCCCTTGTTTTGTGCCATTTTGTGTGAGCTCCGGGGCCGTAGTGTTTGGGCCTCCTCACCACTGAAATCTTGAGGGATTTCAGAGGTGAAAATGGTGCCTTGAGGTCCTAAGAAGGAGAGGGCCACCCCTCTCCTTGTTGTCCTTGAAAAGGGCACTTTTTGGCCTCTTGAGGGAGCACCTAGTTAGGTTCATGTTGGCCATGCCTTAACCATTTTTTATGCTTATTATGCCATGAAATAGCATTGAGTTGAGTTGGTTTTGGTATACCATGCTTGCTTAGCATACATGCCTTGTAATGCCATTTTGTTGCCTTAATATGCCTTAGGTTGTAAACCCTTGTTCTAGCATATTTTAGGCCTAGCTTTGTGAAGCTTTAGTGCATGTTTTTGTATGCTTTAGCTCTGTTTTAAATTGCTTGAGTCATAATTGCCATGTATTGCATAGCTCCTTTGCATTTTTGGTTTGTTAGCCTTAAGTTTTGGACCTTTATTGCATGCTTAGCCTATCTTGTTTGCTTGGTTTGACACCATCTTAACATAATTCCAGAGCTTACATTGCATGTCATTAGTCCATGTTTGCCTCTTTTAAGTGTGCTTAAAAGTTGCCTTTATGTGCTTAAGTATAGGCCCATTAACATGTGCATGTGTGTATGTGTGTTTGGTCCCATTTCTTGAGTTTTTGGCCACTGTTTTAGGCCTAGTTAGAGTTTCCTAATTTAGTTTAAGTCCATTACTTTGTTTGTTGCATGCTCTCCTTGTATGTTGTAGCATATTGGTGAGTCGTTGCATGATTGAAATCACATGATTGAATGAAGTCACATGTTGGCTTACATGCTTGAATACCTACATTAGCCTTGCACACTTGTTAGTTGCATTATTCTATGCCTTGCATATCTTGCATGCTCATTTGCATTGCCATATTGCACGCCTAGTTAATATGCTTAGGTTGCATTGCATTGGCATGCATGCTCGGCCTCTTGACTATCCATGATAGAGGTTAAGTCCCCCTTGGCTTGATTATGTGCACACTTGGTTTCTTGGGCCATCATGCATGGGAATGTGCGATTGGTGGTCCGAGAACCAAGGTTCGTGTCCCTTTGAGTCATAAACATGATATGGGGTGTGATTGGTGCATACATTGCTTGAAATGCATTGCCATGCCAAGTATTATCCTCTGCTGCTGTCAAATCAGTTTCTGCAGGAAGTTTTGTCTGGCCGGCCACATTTAGTGCCGACCGGCTATCATTGTTGGCCGATGGATCAAGCTTGTGGCCGGTGACCATTCTACATGGCCGGTGGTGTTCTCCCCTAGCCGGTGGTGTTCCCTGGCATCCATAGAGCAAACCCTGAGACTCTGGCAGTCATCAGAGGAGCAGGGCAGGGAAAACAGAGGCATCTTGAGCATGACAGTGGATTTCCGGTCGAAACCGAGCACGCATGCATCGAGCTCTCTCCCCGAGGCTGCTGTTTATTGCTTTATTAGATTAATTAATTTGCTTAATTAATTTAGTTGGCCTGTAATAATTAATTAGCTAGGATAGTTAATTCATTATTTGATTTGTATATTCTTTCGGTCCCTCCGAGCTAGGGCAGATTTGTAATAAGTGTGGGTGAGTGTGTGCATGTCTTCCAACCCCCACTTCTTTCTCCCTTTTACTTACTTGCTTATGATGGTTAGTATTAGGACATGTTTACTTTAGCATACCTCATGTTATGCATGCGTGCATCATTCATCAGTATTGCATGCACCGGGCTCGGTACATCATGTTAATTGCATTATATTTCAAATCAAATTTGAATACATGCTACCTGCGCATTTCGCATGTCATCCTTAAGATTAGCCGAGCCTATTCTAAATGACATTTTGTATGCGATGCATTAGGCACTTAACATGAACTTGGATCATGCATTGATTGCTAACACGTTCTTGTCTTGGCACGGAGTACGATGTAAGTATTTTATGCTTTAGCATACCGCATGTGTGTGAATGCTACCATGATAGCATGCTTACCATGTGGCTAATTGCTTATGTGTTACAAACTGCCTGAATGCCTGTGGGTGAAGGTTGGATTGTTTGAGTTGGAACAACTCGTTGAAATCTGTATTTTAGCCTACTTGCGAGTAGCAAACCATTTTCAAAACAAACATGAAATGTTTTGTTCCAATTTAGGCGATTTGGTCTATACTTGTTTGCTGTGCGCATAACATAGTAATTCTAGGCTAATAACCGGAATAAGAACGCGTAATATTTTCAAAACAAGATATCACGGTTAGTAGAGGCCGATCTTCGGATCGGGCGAGAGGGGGTGCTCATAGCTGACCTTCCCCAATCGTACCCAAGTTCCCGAGCCGAGGCAACTTTGGTGATGATGGACACGTGGCCTTTGGCACCGAGTCAAGGTTTCCTAAATTCCCCCAAAATAAAATATTTAGGTGGCGACTCTGTATCTGGCAAAGCAGTCCATGTTTGGCACTCCTTTTCTAAAAATCTGTTTTTCTCAAAACGATTTGCCGGATTTGGACTCTTTGGTTCAGATTAAGAACCGTGACAAATCGAGTCCGAACTGTAGTAACGAGGTCCCCCGCGGGCTTGTTACAAATCCGTGTCCACCATGTGGGGTGCATATCTAGCAAGCCTGGTGACCTTTGCTTCACATTCAGCAACAGACATTGTGCCCTGTCTTAGCTGTTCAAATTCAGTCACCTTCATGTCCCTCTCACACTGGGGGAAGTACTTTTCAAAGAAGGCTACTTTGAATTGAGCCCAAGTCATAACAGTGTTGTTATCACGGGTAAGCATCCACCACCTTCTAGCCTCTTCTTGCAAAGTAAAGGTGGCCAACAGTACTTTATGTGCCTCCGAGCACAGAAACACCTCAAATAACTTTTCGGTCTCCAAAACCCATGCTTCATCTTTTAGCGGTTCAAGGCCTCCCTGAAAGGATGGCGGTTTCAGTTTGCTGAACTTCTGGGTGAGAGCAATTATGTCCCCATCATTAACATTCTGTACATTCACATTCTATTCTACCTGTACTGGAGGAGGAGGTGGGGGCTGTTGATTCTGTTGTTGATCCAGTCTTTCAGTTATCAGTTCCATCATTCTTTCCATTCTTGCCATTCTTGCCTCAGTGGATGAGGATTCAGATTCATTTCCGGTTCTTGCATTATCCATTTCACTATAAACAGTTATAGCAATTATAAACATAAGCAATTGCATACTTAACAGTTTATCACATTAGCACACGTTCAGTCATGTCATAACCACACACTTATCATGCTCATGTAATGCCCTAATCGCTTTTTTAGGACACCCTATAGCTCATTTGGACACGTGTGTGCGGTATAACTCGTGGTTAAGTATCGTTCTGATACTACTCTGTCACGACCCAAACTCGCCCCTAAGGGTTTAGCACCATAACCGGCCAGTAATCCGAGATTACCGAAGGCCTACTTAACAGTAATACAGTAAAACAGAGTACAGGGGCATGGCGGAAGCCAAAACAATAATTAAATAATGTCCAATAAGCTATGACAGTCTATATGCAAAAGACTTTTCATACGTATATATATACAGTCGGTGACAAAACAGTATGTACAACATTTACAAACATTCAGTACAGGGACTTAATCCCTATTAAGCAGTACAGTAACAGTCTATACAGTCATTACAAAAACAGAATGGAAGGGGGAAAACTAAAACACCCCATAGCCTTAGCTAGACAGGTTCGGAACCTCACAGTGAGGCACAGTAGTTGGCTTGACAAAACTAGAGTTTACCCCGACGCTTCTAGCATTGGTCCGGTGCCTGTACACCTACATATATATATGAGCAGTGTGCTAAAGCCCAGTGAATAACATAAAGCGTAAAGGGGTTTAGAATAAATGTCCTTACAGTAATGAAAACAGTTCATTTCAATCAGTATATCAGTTGTTCAAGCGATGCTTGGTCATATGTGGTACATCGATTAGCATAACAAGAAACAATGTGTCTTAAAAGACCGGTAACAAAGAATGATGGCCATCAATTAGTAAATGAGTGGTTCCAACGAGGGAACCGACAGAGATCTCTGTAATAACGATCAATAACGAGTTGCTAAGGATGCCTGTCTGATTCGAGAATATAGGACATACATTCATTCAGTTAACAGTAAGGGTTTAGAAAACAGTATAGTTCAGTATTCAAAAGATAATCATTTTGAACATATCTTTACACAATTGTTACTCACAGAGTTCTGGGCTACAGTAAGCTAGAGCGTCTCCTCGAAATGCCAACCCTAAACAGTACAGAATGAACACATACTAAGCTACACAGTTGGGAAAGATAATAACTTAATCCCTAATTGCCTCGGTGTG